>OX336374.1:5801220-6098578 GCA_946902895.1 Fragum fragum | reverse complement strand
CAAGTTCAATCCCTTGTCTATAGTTACGTATGCATGTATATCATAAAAAATGTGACAAGTCCCTGTGGTAAATACAACATAAGGAACATATAAACATTTCTATTGAAATATATACATTCCACACAAAATCGGACATGTCCGAAAAAAATCCGTATAGATACAGCTGATCTGATAGTCCATAGATGAGGTCATTTTCATTCTGTAAATGACGTCATAAAACAAAAAGACGTAAACTGAATGGTAAAGGAGAAATACAGATCTTTTTTATCATTTCATCGAATTTATTAAAAAAGAAAGGTAGATTATCAATTGATTATTATATTAAGATTACGATACATCTTATATATGGAACGGTATATAATAAGGAACTTTATTTGACACAGCGAAATATGTAAATTTTATCAACGTTTCCGACCTCTCTTGGTACGGTGTCTATTAACTTGTATTACGCCACCACTCAAGAGAGGGTCAAAATGTTGTCGAATAAGAGAATATTCGCTTAGTACACTTTTTGTGACATATATGAAGAATTGGTTCGACTGCAATCATTAATTATTGCAGAATTTTCACTTTATCCTATGTTTATGGAACTCATTAGAATCGTCTCATTTAGACGATTCTAATGAGATCCACCAACATAGGATTTAGTTTTTTGATAACTTCATTAGAAAAAAGGTTCAAGATAATCCCCCTTTTTTGAAAAAGTAAAATTTAGTTGCTGGTCGTGAATGTGGTCGCTTAAAAGAAGTGGAAGCTTGAGTAAGAATAGAATTACTGAATTTCGAAAAAAATATGAATGTTCAGAATATAGCAATGCTCTAAAGAAAAGGTTCGTAGTATTTTCAGCAAATCCTAGATTGTCGATCAAGGTCAATCAAGGCGTGATGAGTTATAAAGCTATTAATGTATATATCAGCGATTTTGGTGTTCTTGTCTTAAAATAGACATTTGTTGACAAAAACAAGGACAGCAGTCAAAATGAGTAAACCTGAAACATGCAAAAAAGAGAGTTATACATTTTTGAACAACGTGAAAATAAAATCGAAATGTTAATAAAATATAAAGGCATGTGCGCATGATTACATTTGCTTCAAAAAAAGAATAACATAGCACAAATGAATATAAATTGCAAACACATTCAGATAGACATTCCGGTAGAATACAATAGAATAGTAGGAAATGGTCACACAAATGATCCTCTAGGTAACGATGTATGATACTTTAATACTGAAATGAGTGTTTTTCCAGTTATTTACCGTCGCTACCGTTTCACATACCCATATGAGCGACGCCTACGGTTACATTTAGTTGTTATGGGGGTTAGCACAAGGATACGTGATGAAACTGATGAGAGCCCAACCTGGTTCTTTAACCCATTCCTACACAACAAAATTTTAGACTGGTCCATATTGAAAGAAGCTCCAGACGAGAATTTCAATTTAATAGAATATTAAATTTGTTCGTCGTTTTGGATAGAAAACATTGTGGATAATGAAGAAATTGCTTGATACAAGCATTTTTTTTCATTTTCCAGAATGTTTTCAAAAGCTATTTTCTTGAGGGACGTAAAAAGGATGGATTGTGTGGGAATTGGTTAAAGTGCACTATAGAAAGCGCCGTCACATGGGGTATAGGTTTAACGTTTCATTTGAAAGACAATTAGTTTGTTAGCGTGGTCAAACCGGGGATCGCGATCTCGAGGTTTGAAGTCTAGCGCTCCACGAACTTAGCTAATGCCGGCTTACAAAAATAGTAAAGATGAAGACTTAAAAGAGTATTTAACCCTTTCCCGTTTTTTCGAAGTTTTAGACTGGTCCAAATTGAAAGAGTTGCAGAAGACATTAGGAACTGGCTGCTGTTTGAAATAAAACCACCTTATATGGTAAAATATATTGTGGGTAAAGGAGAAATTGCTTGTAACAAGCAATTTCTCCTTTCCCAAAATATTTTCTATAGTATCAAGATAACGTAAAATCGGGGGTATGTATAGGAAAGGGTTAAAAATGATCCATAATTTGTAAGTATGCCGTAATTGAAAAACAAGGAAAAACCAGATTTCGTGTTTTGCACCACGAGGTTTATTGTACATGAGATTATTGATTTACCATAGAGGCCTAACTGAAAATTTCTCAATCCGAATCGTGACGGTTCCCATTTATTTTATATGAAATTCAAACCAAGTAATGAAATCTGCAGTAAAACAACAACGACAAAAACAATAAATTATTCATTTGCAGGAAGGGTAACTATGGACTGGACAAAGATATCAAAATATGAAAGAGTTACCTGGATGTATTTTCATGGTTTGTGTTGAACTTGGGTCGCCAGAACCTTAAAACATAAAATGTCTATTAAACACAGATTCAAGGTTTAAAACCTTTTATTTTACATCGATTTGAAAAAGCAAGTTTTTCAAACATAGATTAATCTCTCTCGATTTTGCTTCTTGTAGAATACACAAGTGCTATAGTGCCGATTATGAAAGAGCCGAGATCGATAGAAGTTCACGGGAATCAATTCGGGACCTCCAAATCGGGAAGTCGACGCTCTACCACTCGACCTCCATCTTGTCGTACCAAGGGATCTCGATATCCCTTCACTCGTGGGGATGCTCGACCTCGAGAACCACAAGCAAATAAAATTCTTCATGTAGATCGAAAGTAATTGATGACTTCAGGGATTAGTGAGAATTATTTTGTTGGTATGCAGCTTAAAAGTCGTAACTACAGATTGCACAAGCTGTATTTATATAGTTTAGGTGGCCAACCAACAATTATCCTTTGATTTTACTACCTTGTTCTCATATTTTTTAAAATCGTCGGTGCGCTAGCAAATGTCGAAACTACAGCTTTCTTAAAGATGTATTTACGACATTTTGCTTGCGCTCCGACGATATATCTCAATAGAACTATCATCTCGTAGGTTAGTGGACGTGGCCAGCTATTTTTCAATAAGTCATCAGAACCGATTGAAAATGGACTACAAAAGAACCACTCAAGACTGAAAGTCACGTGCTTGCTCTGTTTACCTAAATGATATTTCTACAGGGATTTGATTGGTCAATTACATGTAAACACAAGCCTCATCACTGCCAGTCTGGGTTGGCTGAACTGTACTTACCCTCTGTATTTACGGTAACCTTCAAAATGCTGATTGTACCACTGTAACTGCCACTCACTATAAGCAGAGGTTCCCCATTCGGGCTTTCGCTCTTCGACAGAAACCTAAACAAACAAACAAATATATAAAAACAAACAAAATAAAAAAACGAATATAATTCATTGTTTTATACTTTATTTTACACAGATTTTGTGAGCTGAGATGATAAGGGAATATGAAAAACAATTTCTACATGTACTTAAACCATTACCAGATGGTAAACTTTTAGACGGGTCCTAATCGAAAAGAGCTGCAGACGATATTTTAAAGTTTGTAAAAAATTTAAAGTTTTTTCTGGGTAGAAAACATTGTGTAAAATGAAGAAATTGCTTGTGACAAGCAACTTCTTCGTTTTATACAGTGTTTTTCAAATCTTTTTGCTTAAGGGGCGTCAAAGAACGTCAATGTGTGGGAATGGGTTACTTAAAACTCTGACAAATATCTTTTCAGTATTTTGTAACCTGGTACAAAGGATATACCTTCGGAATTCAACATTGACAAGTGGTGACAAGCCACTCAGTTCTTTTGCACCTACCAGGGGGACCAAGTCTAGAAATAAATGAATGGAAACTAAAAAGAAAACTCAGAAAATCTCATCACAATTTTCTTGACTGACATTTCTAATGCATTTTTGTCTAAAACATTTCACCGTCTCATTGCTTTTATCTTGCGACATTTTTGTCTTCCCAATAGAAACTATGCGACTAATTTTTTGATATGGATACTTTTAGTTATTGTTGTATTTTTTGGTGTGTGTGCGCGCGGATGTGTGTAATCAAAATTCTAGAATAACTAATTCTAGTCGTTGAATATAACGTTTCAGAGCTAAAAAGCCCAATAAATAACAAACGAGAGCTTTGAAAGATCGACTGGCTCATTCATTCAGTCTTTTAACTCCTAATAATACTTAACCCTTTACCTTTTGTAAATTTTTTTTAGACTTGTCCAAATTAAAAAGGGCAGCAGACGACATTATAAAGTAAATACAATTCAAAAATAGCCATCCTGTATGACAGAAAATAGTGTGGAAAAAAGACAATTGCGCATAGGCTTACTAAATTGTTACGTGCTGAAAATTTTGTTCGTGAAAGTATAAAAAAAAATCTGCCAATCAAAACGCTTAGATCTTGATAGACGAAACTAAAATTAAATCATAAAGTAACAAGACAAACCTCATATCCTCGGGATCTAGCATAGATAGTCTGCGCTCGTCATAGACTTTCTTCCAAGTCTCGTTGACTTGAGGAACATCACTCAATAGGGTAACAAACATTGGCTGAATGGTATCCAGACGGTTATCAATTGAATAAACAGCTATGGTTCCAGGTCTTTCGTTTCCAACCATGACCAAAGTGTAATTTCCAACCTGGGCTATGGCAAAACTTTCTGTTTCTGCTCCCTATTTGTTTCCATTCGAAAAATAAAAAAATAATACATTTTCTGTGTCTAGTCATCACGTTTAACCCCTGTCGACACAATGAAGCCTTTTGACGCCGCTCAAGAAAGAGCTTGAGAAAACTTTGTATTAAATGAAGAAATTGCTTTTAACATAAGATATGGGAAATGAAGAAATTGCTTTTTTAACAAAAATTGTGGAAAATGAATAAATTGCTTATTAAATGCAATTTCTTCATTTTCAATAATTCTTTCTACCCCAAAAAGGACACGAAAGCTTAATTTATATAAAATTGAAAGTATCGTCTGCAACTGCTTTCAATTCGTACCAGTCAAACTTTGCTGTCTTATAGTGGATAAAGAATTTAGGACAACTAGTTTACACGTACACTGATAATGTTGTGTTATACAGATGGTGCTCTGTCGGTTAATTGTTACTTGTATTGATTGGAGAGAGAGATGGGTATGGGGAGAATCGGACGTTTAACCTACACCCACTTTGCAAAATTTCAGAATGGTCCAAATTCAAAGAAGTTGTACACGATAAATTTTAGTGTTTTTTTTAATCTTTGTCTTTTTGGGAAGAAAACATTGTGTAAGATGAAAAATTACTTGTAACAAGCAATTTCTTCATCTTGAACAATTTTTCTAATTGTTTTTCTTTAGGGGTGTCTAAAAGCTTCATTATGTGGGGAAGGGTTAAACAGAGGACAAATTAGAAATGTAGACAAAACGGAAAAAGAGTAGAGGGCATAGAGGAAGGGGAAGGAGTAAATGAGACAGAAGGAGAAATAGAAGAAGATGAAAATGAGGAAGGTTTGGTAGAAGAGGAAAACTGTGAAGATGACGAAGGAGAAAAATAGCAAAAGAAGACAAATAGCGACGTAGAAAAAAGAAGTTGTAGCAGAAGCAGAAGAAGAAATAGACAAATACATGTATGAAGAAGAACTTGAAGAAGATAATGAAATAAGGAAGGGGTGATACAGAACAGGATTTTATGTACAAGGAAAAAGTAATAAACTACACGAATATTGGAGAAATAAAAATGAGTAGTAGAAGGCATTAAAGCAGTTGAACCCGCTACAACTACTAACTTTATCGTCAGATCTTGAATCTACAGATGAAATAATTGTGTCACCAGGACCGGAGTTGCTATTAAACAGGTACGGTTTCATCATGGCGATTCTGTGGCTGATGTCATTTCCGCTGTCGTATATCAGTTCCATGGTATCCGCTCTCCGGATCGAGAAACTCCGGGCACCATATGAGTACAGATGGTCGAATTCGTCGGTTGTGTTGTTCTTGCCGTTCATGTTCGTTATTTTCAGACGACCTTGTTTGTTAAGAGATGAAGAGAATATCTTTTTGTGTTTTTCATGGAGGTATGAAACTAAAACAAGAGGACCATGATGGTCCTAAATCGCTCCCCTGAGTATGATGGTTCATGGCTTTATGATATAAACTAAATAGCAAAGCCCTCTGTCTAATTATTTTGGAGAAGATGTTTCTCTTTTAATCCTAGGTATATTGATGATCCCGCCATATAGCACTAATTTCCTGAATATGGTAATGCTTTGAAGTATAGACATCAATACGTACCAAGTATAAAAACTCTAGGCCTAATGGTTTAGGAGAGGAAGGTTTTCAAAGATATGATTATTTATTCCTAACTAATATTAGGGATTATACAGAAAAGGGCTAATTTTTTAAAGTAATTTGGTAGAGGGTCAATGGCTGATGATATGTACCAAATATCAAAGCTCTAGGTTTTATGGTTTGGGAGTAGAAGATTTTCAAAGATTTCCTTCTTTATTCCTTTGTAAAATCAGGGATCGCACAGAAAAGGGCTAAATTTCAGAGTATGATAATTCTTTGAAGTTTTTTGGTAGAGGGTCAATATATGATGATATGAACCAAATATCAAAGTTCTAAGCCTTATGGTTTGGAGAAGAAGATTTTCAAAGTTTTCCTTTTTTTATTCTATGTAAAATCAGGGGTCGCCGAGAAAAGGGCTAATTTTCAGAATACAGTAATTCTTTGAAGTTTTTTGGTAGAGGGTCAATAGATGATAATTTGTACCAAATATCAAAGTTCTAGGCCTAATGATTTGTTAGAAGATTTTTTTTTTAGATTTCCTTCTTTTATTCTATGTAAAATCAGGGATCGCCTAGAAAAGGGCTAATTTTTAGAAAACGACAATTCTTTGAAGTATTTTGGTAGAGGGTCAATAGATGTTGATTTGTACCAAATATCAAAGTTCTAGGCCTTATGGTTTGGGAGAAGATGATTTTTAAAGATTTCCTTCTTTATTTCTATGTAAAATCAGGGATTACAAAGAAAAGGGCTAATTTTTAGAATACGGTAATTCTTTGAAGTATTTTGGTAGTGGGTCAATAGATGTTGATTTGTACCAAATATCAAAGCTCTAGTCCTAATGGTTTTGGACAAGGAGATTTTTTAAGATTTCCTTCTTTATTTCTATGTAAAATCAGGGATCACAAAGAAAAGGGATTATTTTCATAATACGGTCAATCTTTGAGGTATATTCGTTGATAGATGATGATTTTTACCAAATATCTAAGCCTTACCGCTTGGGAGGAGAAAATTTTATTAAGTTTTTTCACTCCGTTGCCATGGCAACCAGAGTTCTTCATGGATTTCAAATCTGTGAAGTATTTGAAAGAGCATGACATAAGGATCATTTCTGTGAAGTTTAGTTGAAATTCCATGGTTAGTTTAGGAGGAGAAGATTTATTGTAATTGTGATCGGACGGACGGACAGATGGACGGACGACGGACGATGACCGATCACAATAGCTCCCCCAGAGCACTCCGTGCTCAGGTGAGCTAAAAACTTAACACGCTGTATGAATACTCGAAGCGGATTCATACATAAGTATTATACTTTTCAAAAGCATCGAGCGAAAAAAGCAAAAACTTTACAAATTTTGATACTTTCAATAATTTTGTATGGGACTATTTTGTGCCGAAGCATAAAAAAAATCGCTTCGTGCTCAAAATGTTGTTCATGGAGTTATGAAGAATTGTTTTCGACCAATCAGAACCCCTGTTTTGATAGACGAAACTAAAAATTAAACCATTATAGTTTGAAAAGATATACGCACACCAGATAGGATAATTTTGTAACTTTTCTAAAGAAGATATATGGATATACATGGATATATTTGTATTCTTTTACATCGTCTACGATAATCGTAAATTAATGAACTATCTACTTTTTACCCCTCCTCGTTTTTTTAAAATTTATTTTCAAGTTGGAATGCGGAGCAATTCCAACTTAGATTTAACAAAACCGAAAAATGAACACAAGACAATTTCATTTCGGGTTTTTTGATAACACATATCACGTGATCTCTTACATATGAATACACCTCGGGTTACTTCTCACCTCAACTTGCCACGGACAATCAGTTGTAGCCGAAGGCAATAATATGGCACATGTAAAGGATGATATAAAAATTCGTTTAGAGACTTCTAAACATACTTTAGTTTGCTTTAAATTATTGAAAAATAAGGTAATAATCAGCGCAGTAATTTTTTTTTTTTTGTGATTCGCCGTCCCGTGTTTAGTAATCACGTGATCTCAAATGACATGTGGTTGTCATGTGACCATAGACAGGCAATGTTTACAAATATGGCTCAGGTCGCAAATGCATTTTTACAATAACCACGCTGTCCAGTGCTTTAAAATATTCTAGAGCGATTTAGGGGGATTGTAGGCATCAAGCAAACGCGATTATTGTGGGATTTACAGCTTTAAATCTTTTTTAGTTTCGCAAAGTTGTAGTTATCCTTTTCAATGATATTTGAGTAAATATGTGTCAATTGATTGAAACGAGAAAAACAAACAAACAAACGTGTTATCTTCGATTGATTGATTTCTAAAATTAGGTCTAAAGCCAGTTCTAATAGTATTTCAGTCATATCGCGGCAACGGGAAGACCTAACCATGGATTCCTGGTATTTCTAACACCTTAATTGCTATTACATCCTTTCCGAGCCTCCAGCTGCTCACCCCACTCAGGATTACGATCATCGACCCATTGGTAGGAGACGCATGTCGGAAAGGATGAATGCCGTGAGTTATCTTTGAACTATCAATTTACACAATGCTTTCCAGATTGTTTTTCTAAAGGGGCGTCCAAAAGAGTCACTGTGTGGCAATGGGTTTTAACCCATTCCAAAACAACGGCGCCTTTTCACGTCCTTCAAGAAAAAAGGAAAACACTGTGTAAAATGATCAAAATTGCTTGCAACAAGCAACTTCCTTATATTAAACATTATTTCCTACATTAAATTATCTAGAATTCATAAACTTTTAATTGTCGTCTGCAACTCCTTTCAATTTCGACTATTCTAAACTTTTGTCGTCAAGAAATGGGTTAAACATCAGAAAAAGCTTTGTAAGTTTATTTTGTTATCATTTAATCTTATTTTCGTTTGCAGTATGGCACTTTGAATGCCTGGTTTGTTATCTTATTTCCATGAACACAATTTGAGCACGCACCTATTTTGTATGCTTGCGCTAAAAGTATGGTCATACCACTTTACTAAAGACTAGTAAAAACAATGCTTTGTTTTCTTTGATGACATTAAATTATAAGAAATGAATGATCAGTTTTTGTTTTCCTTAGGCATGAACCTAAAACCATTATCACACTAGTGTCCGTCTCGCCTTGACTTTGAAGCTTCAAAAAGGCACATTTACCCATAATGGAGAACAACTCTATCACATTATTTTGAAATTCGTTCCTATATGCCGTTTTAGATAAATGGACGGACAGACAAATGGACGGACTAGGTATAAAATAAAAAACTTAATATAAACATTGTCTTTATTTAGGAAACATTGAGTGTAACTAGCTCCCTTAACCTTTTCTGTTTTGCAAATTAATGGACCTGTCCAAATTCAAAGGTTTTGCAGATGTGGATTTTATTTGAAAACAAACCATTCAGTAGGGTAGAAAATATTGTGGAAAAAGAAGAAATTGCTTTTTACCAGCAATTTCTTATTTTTCTACAATGTTTTCTCGATTATAAAATCACAGGGACGTAAAAACTAGGGATTGAACAGGAAAAGGTTAAATAAGTTAAGCCAGTCAAATTATATAAGGTGGAGATTATAATAAAAAAAAATAGATAGATTCATACCTAAGTGGGCGTCCTCCTGTAGCTGGCTTCTTTCCGTGGCATTAGGTTCTGAAAGACAAATGGTAACACAACGCTGCGCGCAGGTGTGTACAACACACGCTGGATAACACTTGGGGATTTAATGGGTGTGTTATCACTTTTCCACTTTTTTAAGCTCGAAATAAAACATATAGAGAAAATTGGAAATTGCTTGTAACAACTCATTTCTACTTTTGTCCAATGTTTTCTTTCTCATATGACCTTTATTTTTCAACCAAAACCAACTTTCCTCTTTCGTCTGCAATCTCTTTCAACTTGGACCAGTCTAGAATGTTGTCGCTGTGTAAGCTAAGAGGACAAAAACGTCTTTAATACTGGTATTAGTAAGATATCATAACCCTGATCAGTGTTAACAAGTCATTTGAAGTAATAAGATCACGGCAAAACCTCGTTTTTAGCGATTTTGCTATGCAAAATCGGTATTTTCGATAGATCAGCCGGAAACAAGTTCTCACGACAATCCAACGCATGCTCAAAAACAACTAATGCAGTGTTTATTAAATTTGGGTAACACTTACTTTGTTTGCCCTATTTAGAAAGGTCCATTTTTTGAATTGTTTAAGTAGAATGACTGCGCATGTCCGTGCACCACCTATTTGATTACAAGCTGGTAAAAGTGAAAATTATTTGTCTTTTAGGGTTGGAGACACTGTGGACAATGAACAAATTACTTGTTATAATCCATTCTAGAGACCACAATTTTTGTTAAATCTTCTTGAAACTTTGCCAGAATAATTGGTAGTTCATAATGATGAACCTATTTCATTATGGAAAGGTTCTATATATATGATAATTTTTTGTTTACATTATTTCACCCCAGTTGCTTTCTTTAACAGCAAATGATTCAGGTGAGTGATTCAAAGTTGTAAGGCTACCTAAAATGATTTAGATTGCATAAAAGCAGGCTTGGGACATTAATGTTTAACAAAGTGATATTAGATATGACCATATTGATATAAGAAGAATATGTTAATTTTCAGATGTTATTTTCTTAACCGTTCGGTATTAAAATATTTTAATAAAAAAATATATTTCACTTTGTGTTACTCAGAATGTACAAGTATATCGGCAAAATCGCTTTCAGGACTTTCAGTCCTTTGATTATTATTTTATACTGATTCACTAGAAAAAAGTAAGGCGCATTTACACATGTAGCTCTTGGAAACCTAAATGGGATGCGGAGGGTCAGGGCATTCGTTCATTCTGGGATGTTATTGATCCTTTGTAAACATCATTTGCTACTGAATTTAAGATCTTATTATCTTTCGATGTTATTGGAAAGATATGGACTATTATCCGACAAAAATATCGTCTGAAAAAAGTCTATAGACAGGATATGTAATTTTGATCCCTTTTTAACGGTGAATGGTTTTGATTGTCTCCCTTAGATAGCGAAGACAGGAATATGATGCAATTTGCTTTGAGCGTGTACATGTAATTTATACTTCGGCCTAATATTTAAAAAGCAAGTGTTACTAATTCTACTTCCTTCCTTAAGCATACATTATACTTAAAAAAGTACTTGCGAGTGGAGATGACGCTTAACCTCATGAATTAATTGACCAATCGATGGCCCCCCTCCTACTCGCTTCTTTTCTCCCTCCCATTGACTCCAACAGGAAGTTCCGCTTCGATTTTTAACAGTGTTATTTTGCAATAATTATGGCCAGTAACATGTAACAAAAAAGTAAAATGGTTGGTTGATGACTAAAACGTCGTAACTTTTGCTTGAATAAGCTGTTGTTACGACGTTTAAGTCGCCAAGCCAACAACAAAGGTAAACAGAAAAGGCGCTATTGTCGGAGTTGATAAGCTGAGGTCCAGGCGGAATAAATGATTTGATTTGTCGGTTTATTCCTTGATTGACGGCCTCGGTTGGTCAATTGTCGTTGCACTATAAATAGAAATTAGTGCGCAATTGAGTTCTACTTAATATGACAAATATGTCCGAAAGATTAGACTCCTCATTTTATATTTTTAACTTTAACGCTTTTAGATATTTGAAAGAAGGTAATATAGCTAATTTTGTAATGAAACTGACTGTTCATAACTTTCAAAAAGAAAGAAAAGAACCAAATATTTCGCGTTTCGAGACGCCAAATCAATCAACGAAGTACAACCCAAATAGAACCGGAAATCATCGGCTAAATACGTTATCTGTCGTTTGCGAACTGAACCGAAAGAATTCGACTATGTTAAGTAGGGCTTAGGTAGTATTTATCATTAGATGAAGCTTATAATGAATAGATTTAACACCAAGAAAGAATCTTAATCGTGAAACTGACATTGACTACTATAGGAAAAGCAGAAAATTTCCTACAGAAAATCGGTTCAAGAGTCGCTTTAAGGTTAAAACAATAATAAGTGCTATTACCGAACATAGCTGACAGAGTTTCATCACCCACTCTCGTTTCTTCAGAGAAAAACGGGGGATAGTCTTTAGCGTCTCCTTCATTGGCCGTCAGTATGTAATCTATGTTATTGTGGGTCCATATCGTGATAGCGTCGGGTTGGTACATGCCTAACACTGGCCAAGATTGCATGTTTATACCTGGAAAAAGAGTATGTGTTAATCAAGCATCTTTATTTAACAACCAGGAAAAACTTTAATTTCAAAATCAATAAAGTACATTTTGACAAAAGTAACAACAATAAGAATAATGATAAGAATAAGAATAAATAAATAGAAAAAAAAAAAACCAAAAAAAAAACACCAACAACAGCACTCATCTCTTTTCTATATGTATCTCAACAGATCTCGCCTGAATTGTATTATTGATACATACGACCAGGTTCTTACGACTAAAGTAATCACCTTCATGAAACTCGCTATAAACATTGTGGAAAGGAAAAACCGTTACCACTAAGAAAAGAGTTAAACTCTACTTGCAATAATTTCCTTACAACCCAATCCAACATAATGGCGCTCTTTGGCGCCCCTCAAAAAAAAAAAAAAAAAAAAAAAAATGGGAAAACATTCTGTAAAATGAAGAAATCGCGTGTAATAAGTAATTTCTTCATTTTCACAATGGCTTATACCCTGACAGTTTAAGAAATCTGGAATCTCACAAACTTTAAATTGTCGTCTGCAACTCCTTCAATTTGGACAAGACTAAAATTCCACCATCTGGTCATGGGTTAAAGTTGGTGGAATTTTATTTTCCCCCTTTTTTGGAAAGAAAGCGTTGTTGAAAAATAAAGATATTGCTTGTAACAAGAAATTTCTTCATTTTCTACAATGTCTTCCAAAGCTTTTTTGAAGTAAAAAGTAGGGATTATGTGGGAACGGGTTAAATCATTTTGATATTTCGTTTCCCTGCCAAGCATATCTACGTCATACACTATTTTTACCTTAATTTAAACAAAGATAAACTTCGTTGATCTAAAGGGGAACATTTCTAGATATTGACCGGTCAGCTTTCCGAGTACTGACTTTATGTACTGAGGAATTGTCATGGCAACGAGTTTTGCAATAAGTTATTGACAAACTCGTTTTATTGCAAAACTTGTTGGTATGTTGTTGTTGTATTGTCTCTCACCAATGGGTGGATAATCGTAAACCTTAGTGGGATAGCATCTGGAGGCTAAGAAAGGATGTAGTGGTAGCACTGGTGTGAGAAATACCAGGAATCCATTGTTAGGTACTCCAGCCGCCGAGATATAACTGAAATACGGATAAAAGTGGCGTTAAACCCCATTTAATCAATCAATGTTGTTGTTGTTCAAGTGAGGGCAATGGCAGGGGGCATGGATTGGCGCACAAGCTATTGCCTTGATGTAGCAAAAATACATGTTATATTCATCAAACTTATCATTATAAGCCATTTTGTTTAGAAGTCCCTTGTGTTGTATGGTGGTTTATGTACCTTTGCATACACCCCTAATCAAATCATGACGGCCTTATTGGCTAATCGAAAGTCGGTATCCATGGCTCCGACAGAAAGTTGCACCTCGATATTAAGCAGGGATTTTCTTGGAAAAAAAACTTTTGGTCAATTTAATGGAAAAAAAACCAACAGTAAAATGGTTGATTGGCGACCTAAAAGTCGTAACTATAGCTCGAATAAGCTGTAGTTACGATGTTAAAATTGCTAAACTAGCAAAATATTTCATATAAATAACGATCTATGCCGGAGTTCAAATTTCACTTCGAGCCGTCAATATAGTATTTTGAAAAGCTGCCCTTATGACATTTTGGTAACAGAATCTATAAAAATACAATTGAACTGATTACTTAAAGGCCCTTTTAACTCTGAGTTTTAACAAACAATTTGTCTGGATAACCTGTATATGGAATAAAAAATTAATCGATAATCAGAATATTCCCCACTGTACTTTCAGTGCTTTGATTGTACACAGTATTTTGATAAGTATTTGGGGACCTGAATCCCATCAACGATATCGATGGTTCAGTGCGAAACAGATGTAACTTCCTATACGTTTACAGGCAGTTACAACTGTTTCGCGCTGAACTTTAAATGTTTTAACTTAAGTGTCCCAAGATGTTAACTGACTCCATGTTTAAATGCGTTGATATTGGCTAAAATGAGTCACGTAAGTCAAAAAGTATATTGATGAGTCAGATCAAAAAAGTAGTAAATGTCATATATTTATAAGCAGTTACAACTGTTTCGTACTGACCCATCGAAATACCTATTTATACGCCGCCGGAGGCGGTCGTATATTGGCGCCATCTTCTCCGTCTGTCCGTACGTACGTCCGCTTTTCTTGTGAGCACAACTCCTCCTAAGTTTCTGGTTAGATCTTTTGAAACTGTGTCAATGTTATCACCTTAATTGGTAGATGTGCATGAAGTAAGGATTTTATGGTTCATTGATTTTTGCCTCAGTTATGCCCCCTTAAAACTTAGTCTTAGGGGCTTACTGAAATTACAGCCTTGTGAGTGCAACTCCTCCTAAGTTTTTGTCTTGATCTAAATGAAACTTAGTGGATGTTATAACCTAAATTGGTAGATGTGCATGAAGTAAGGATTTTATGGTTCATTAATTTTTCCCGGAATTATGCCCCCTTGAAACTTAGTATCTGGGGCATATTGACATTGCAGCCTTGTGAACGCAACTGCTCCTTACTTTTTGTCTTGATTTAAATGAAACTTGGTCAATGTCATCACCATAATTTGTAGATGTACAAGGATCAAGGATTTTATGGTTCATTAATTTCCTGAATTATGCCCTTTTAAAACTTAGTATCTGGGGCTTATTGAAATTGAAGCCTTGTGAACGCAACTCCTCCTAACTTTTTGTCTTGATTTAAATGAAACTTGGTCAATGTCATAACCATAGTTTGTAGGTGTACATGGATCAAGGATCTTATGGTTCATTGATTTTTGCAAGAGCTAGGCCCCTTGAGACTAAGTCTCTGGGTTTTTTAGTGTTCATTGATTTTCCCCTGAATTATGCCCTTTTAAAACTTAGTATCTGGGGCTTATTGACATTGCAGCCTTGTGAATGCAACTCCTCCTAACTTTTGTCTTGATTCAAATGAAAATTGGTCAATATCGTCACTATAATTTGTAGATTTACATGGATCAAGGATTTTTTTGTTCATTAATTTCCCTGAATTATGCCCCCTTTAAACTTAGTATCTGGGGCTTATTGAAATTGAAGCCTCGTGAACGCAACTCCTCCTTACTTTTTGTCTTGATTTAAATGAAACTTGGTCAATGTCATAACCATAGTTTATAGGTGTACATGGATCAAGGAGTTTTTGGTTCATTGATTTTTGCAAGAGTTATGCCCCTTGACACTTAGTCTCTGGTTTTTTCAGGGGATATTTCATTCAATCAATCAATCATAACGAACAGTTTGAACTTGACAATTTAAAAAGGTAGTCTGCAAATGTTTTTAATTTGGTTCTGTCAAAATAAGTAGTGTCTAAAATTATTTTCGTGAAACAGCAGCAAAGTGGCGGCGTAAATTGTGACTATGGCACTCTTGTTTTCATATAAATTAACCTATTTCATCCATAAAATTGTATTTAACTTACAAAATAGATCCTTATCATATTTTGAGAATTATATTTTTGCACACACAGAATTTCTCTTTTGTAAAAGGACAATTTGACAGCAAAATTCCACCTATCCAACTTGAATGCATAGCCGTCCCTTTTTTCAGAAATAATGTTGTTGTTGTTTTCGGTTGTTGAGGTTGACACTACTGATATTGTTGTTGTTGTTGTTCTTGTTGCTGGTATTCCTTTTGATAAAAGTTCAATGAATAAAATTATTCACACCCGTTGCAAGTGCGAATGTTGACGTGCCGGAGAAATTTAGACATGGAAAACAACAAGAGAAAAAGGAGAAATTGCATATAACCTCCACATCTCTCTCTCTCTCTCTCTTTTCAACTATTTTTCATACCCCTACATAATAGTCTTTTTTCACAAAATTTTGAAACGCACGCTTCAAATTTTAATTAAAAAAACCCTTTCTTTTACTTGTATTTAATTTAATAGTTTCGAAATGAGTTTAGATAACAACAAGCTAAAGAGGAGCTTGATTCATTTGAATCATAACTGCCGAAAGTTGCATTTGTCCGAACGCAAATCTTCCAGTCTACTGGCACAACAGATTTGTACGTAAAAGACGGACAGATGTACACTTACCTCCGTCTCGATCACTGGGATCTATAGTTGTTGCCGACCAGTTCTTGAAGCCAAGTCCAAAAATATTCTCAATGGTCTGTGACTGTATATCCACCACGGCGATCGCATTGTTTTCCTGATTATATAAGGAAAGATTAAACCAATTTCCACCCGATTCCACTTTTTACGCCCATCAAGAATAAAGCTTGAGAAAAAAATGTTGAAAATTAAGAAATTGCTTGTAACAGGCAATTTCTTCATTCTCCATAATGTTTTACGCCATACAAGTCAAATTATATTGATAAGAATAATATTAAATCAACCTGAAACCGGCATCTGTAAAATCTTTGTCTCAGTCTACAATTTTGCTGTCTGGTAATGGGTTAAAGGTCTTTAAGTAGTTTTGTAAAGAGCATCTTATTATTGCCATAATGATTTCTGGTGGAAGATTTGTTTGAATGGGGTTTTACGCCGCTTTCAACAATCTTTCAGTTATATCGCGGCGGCTGGAGCACCTAACAATGGAATCCTGGTATTTCTCACACCAGTACTACCATTACATCCTTTCCTAGCCTCCAGCTGCTATCCCACATAGGTCTACGATTATCGACTTCTGGTGGAAGAATGATCGAAAATGTTGATCACTACCACCGAAGTGCTTGCAAATTTAGGCGAGAAAAGCGATTCTAGTCAGCCTGTGCGGAGTGCATAAGTTGATTAAACGTGTTTGGCCAGCAAAGCGAAAGCTGTGATAGCTTAAGTTCACAGGTCTTCTCAAAGTTCAACGAGCACGAACTGCCACTGGACGTTTAACCACTAAATTCAGTGAATGTCCACGCCATAAACTGTATTTCAGGAATATTGCAAACTCTATTCAAATAGAAGTGAACTCTTTCAAAAACATGCTATGTAATCCATTTCCATTCCATAATCCATTCCTACACAATTCCGCTTTTTAAGAAAGAAGATTTGGCAACATTTTGGACAATGAAGAAATTGCTTGTAACAAGCATTTTCTTCAATGTCCACAGTGTTTTCTACCAAATTCTACTTACCTGAGATTGTCGTCTGCAACTTCTCTCAGTTTGAACCAGTCTGAGATTTTGTCATGTAGTAATGAGTTAACTGCATGGGTTACTTTAACTTCGTTTTTTCTATCATGATAACCTTTGGCAAAGAGGGTTATTTAACGAACCCATATCTTGCTAGCTTACAGTACTTTCAGTACTTTGATTCTTTAATTGGGGTGGGGGTGGAGATGAGAGAGGTAAATTGTCTTCATCTAGAGTTCTCTACATATTTATTTTCTGTATACAACCCGCCGAACCTCAAATGGCTACTTGGTTTTCCCGGTCCAAATTGAAAGGAGTTGCAGACGACAATTCAACGTTTCAGAAATTTTAGATTTTTTCCACTCTCTGTGTAGAAAATATTGATGAATATAAAGAAATCGCTTCTATCACAATATTTCCGAATTGTTTTTCTTCAGGGCGTCTAATAGCGGCATTGTGTGGGAATAGGTTAAAAGGTTATGCGTCGTATTAACCCCTATCTTGCTGAATAGAATCTTTTCAAAAATGCTTTAAAATCAAAGGACTGAAAACACGGATAGTTCTTGTTTTTGACAGTCCAAACTTCTTTTGAAAATCATTTTCATGGACAACTCTGATTTGAGCAGGAGAGACAAGAGGTGTAGACTACGATCAGGCTGCACTTATGTGCAGGCTGATCTTTGCCTATACCTCTTGCCAAAACCGGAATACTCCGGGTTCAACATGACAAGTATTAAGGTAGAAAATTTACATAGCATATAGACAGAAACCTAAATTCAGATTAAAATGTGAACTGTTGAGGACACTTTTCCCCCCTTTTTTAAAAAAGAATTCGATTTACACTAGTGAAGTGGATACTTTAAATTTATCGTGCGTTTGTTTACAATTTCTTAATCTTCAATCATTTATACGATTTTCGAGACTTTTAATATGGTTAGTTTCTGTCTTTGACCGCTTGCAGCCCACACCATGTTTCTCCTTTAAAAACATTTTCATCTGGGAAGAATTTTAATGGAAAGAAGCTTTCTCTTGACAAATGAAGATAAACGTTTGAATTCAAAGTACTGAAAGTACTAAGAGAAGGTGATGACGTGATTTTTTTTATGCAGATCCGTAATTGTATGTATTGCTCAAAGTCAGCACGTAAATTTAGTAATTATGGCTTTCCAAAGGCAAATCTGCATTCATTTGAATAGAAAGAGAGTAAAGATCCACATAATGATGGGGGAAAAAACCCTGACAAGTCCCAAAAACAAATTTCCACAAAGACAGTGAAAGGCAAACCTAAGTATTATCATAAAAATTAATAGCTCCATTTATTAAGTCAAGCGCGGAAAGTTGTTAAAAGATGTAATACACAAATTGTTAATCAGTTATCTCATATAAGACGCATGTTCAATCTTCCGTAACACTGCAGTCGTCTGAAGGTCAAATCAAGCTTACTTCAATCTTCCGTAAGACTAGATTCGTCTTAAGTTAAAATCAAGTTGTCTTACTCCAACAGGAAGTCCCGCCTCGATTTTTAAAGGCGTTTTTTGCAATATTTATGACAAGTAGCATGCAACAAAAAATAAAAAAAATTGGTTGGCGATCTAAACGTCGTAACTACAGCTTGAATAAGCTGCAGTTACGACGTTTAATTCGCAAAACCAATAAAAAAAGGTCCACAAAAAAGGTGGCCAATGATTATTCATTTCTGGTATAAACGAATGATTTCATTGGTCGACGGTTTATTTGAATGACAGCCGCGATTGATCAATTGGGCAAATTTCTGTGATATGGTTTATGTTTACCTTACGTAAAACCTTTGGTATTTCGTTATATGTACTCTCTGTGAGGGACGTTTAATGAATAAGTAGCTATGATTGAATGAAATGGGGTTTAACGCCACTTTTAACAGTATTTCAGTCATATCGCGGCGGTTAGAGGACTTAACCATGGGTTTCTTGTATTTCTTACACCAGTAATTCCAGATGCTCATCCCACACATGTTTACGATTATCCATCCATTGGTGTCAGACAAATGTCGGAAAGCATATTTGCCGCGATCGGTGAATCGAACCCGGGACCCCATGATTAAGACTCCTACGTGCTACCGCTGGGCTATGTGTCCAAGATCCTTCAAGATAATATCCCCGCTTCTTCATTCGTTTAACCCATTATCACACAGTGCCGCATTTTTACCCACCGAAGAAATATAGCTATGAAAAAACATAGTGAAAAAAGAAGAAATTACTTGTGACAAGCAATTTCTTCTCTTCTCACCATGTTTTCTACCTTTGAATTCTAACAAAGTTTTTTTTATCGTCTTAATCCTCATTCAATTTAGACAAGACTAAAATGGTGTCGTGCGGTAATGGGTTAAAAATGTCGCCCAAGCGATCGGCAGGCAACTAACGGATGGTGCCCGTCATCAAAAAATAGTTGGACCGATCACACCATACATTTAAAACGGAAGTAAACTTTGAACTCAACAATAATCGATATTGTCTTGAAGCAGTTTCGTTGGTTTGGCAACTTAAACGTCGTAAATACAGCCTATTTTTGTTGTTGTTGTTTTTGCTGTATTGTTATTGACCATACTTTTTGAAAATGACGCCGTTTAACATCTGCATGTTGGAGGTCAGTAGGCGGGGCCAGCATTCCGTCAATTTTATTTGAGCAGAGGGACTAAACTTGACACCCGGTAAAGTAGTCCTATATAATAGACATGTGCGACGGAGAACGGAAAACTGAAAACGGACTAAGAGGGGTCGTATCAAAACAAACGAAACCGATTTATAATACAATTGGAGAAATGACGGTTTTTAAATTCCGTATCGAAAGATTGGCGACACATAGTTTTCTGTTTTTCGTCTTTCAATCTGCCCGTCTGTTCGTCAATCCCTTTATCCGTCCGTATTTTAAAGATTTGCTCAAAATAACAGAAGTGTTGCAGAGTCCATATTTGGCATATTGGTATTCCGCATCTTAACAAAACCTATCTTTTACAGTCAATGTGACTGTCTTTGGTCGAAAAGACTACTGTCCAAAACTTAAAATGACGGCTTTTACGTTTAACAATTTTTGACATTTTACCTTTGGTTTAAAGCTATATAGGATATTCTGTATCATGTGTCAAACATTGAGGACAATGTTAATCTCTGTTTTACAAGCGACCTTAACATCTTTACAGTTCATAATCTATATTATCGGTGCTATACCATGAAAATAAAGAAATCGAGTATTTCTAAAAATTTAAGATTTATGCACTCTGTGGGATGTTCCCGTGCTTCAATTACGGACTGACAACACCCTCGCATACTGCTGATAAGCCTACCGAGCTTATGAATTAGAATTTTATCCCATTCTCCAAAAAGAGCCGTCTGAGTTCTTGTACAGATGCTGGTTGCACGGGCGTGATTAAACAGTTGTCTGTAATACATCTAAAGGGTGCTCTATTGGATTTAGGTCCGGGGATCTAGCTGGCCATTCCATACGCACGATTGTGGCATGTTGATCGATGATGTGGGCTCTTTGTGCACGAGCATCCATCAGAATGAAATTTGCACTACAGCACCTGCATATTGGCGAACGTAAACATCCGAGATCTGGAGTCCGTTTTCCAACGAGCACTTATTCTCGCCATACCATTAATTGAGCCCCCGTTCACCGATTATGTTCTGCCACACAAACTGGAGCGAAAAGCTCATTTGGCATTCTCCATACCATAGCAAATCTAACGGTAAAGTCCACACAAAACCTCGACTCGTCTGTAAATAGGACTGGAGCCCAGTCTTTTTGGGTCCAAGAGACATGATCCCGTGCCCATGCTAAAACCATTTGCACGTGATATCGGGTCAACGTAACCCGGATTGCAGGTCGTCCTGAGCTGGGACCAGCACCATGCAACCGATTTCTGATGCTTTGGTTACTTAAACGCACAGTGGTATAGCGTTCGGAAAGTCCCTTGCGTTGTCAAATCGGTGACGCCGTGCCTGAATCACCAGACTCTGGGACTGCTGTCGCCATATGATAAGTGCTATGCACCTGGTTTTTTTTTCTTTTTTTCTTTTCATTTTTCAATCATTTTTATGTCGTTACAGTTTCTAAAAGATGTTGTTTTTGGTGTTTCTAAGGTTTGACTTGTTTTTCTTTTTGTTGTATCACCTGGCGTGGTTAGCTCAACCGGCCTACCAAGGATATACTTTCCGAATGATCATTTGATCAAAGAACATGCCCGGCATGTACTATTTTCTATGAGCCGGACATGTAAAACGAGTGTGACTCGTTGTTTATCTACGACCCTCGTAGTGACTTGCCATGAGAAGGGTAGGATCCGGCCCTGGCTAGATCATGTATATTTCAATCTGGGTCAAGCCATTGCACTAAAATCTTAACTGAAGAGTTAAATCCCGATACCACCAATTTAAAACATAAGCCTGTATATTTATTGGACAGACGTTTCAGATCAAATGAATTAACCACCCCCTGTTCAATCCATGCTTTTTACGTCCTTCTAAATTCATATTTGAGAAAACATTGTAGAAAAGAAGAAATTGCTTGTAACAAGCAATTTCTTCTTTTTCTACAATATTTTCTATCCTACTGAATGGTTATTTTTCAAATTAAATCTATTTTCAATTTTCGTCTTCAAAACCTTTGAATTTGGATAGGTCTAAAATTTTGCAAAACAGGAAGGGTTAAAAGGATCTTCTAACTAAAATAGGTTTGTTAAGGAGGGACCCTAAATACAAGGTTTTGCGATTTTTACCATAATACATTACATTAAGAGGTAATGACGTCATCATTACGTTGTATAATTATGGATTACACGGTTGTGCCTTCTTTGTTAACTGGAAATTTGACGAAAACTGATAATTATCTTTTCATACTATTTTTGATTTAAAGCTTAAATCAGATGACAAATCAACTGCCCCTCCTCCAGGGACGTAAACACAACAGGGTTGTGAGTGTTTCATAGCGACTCTATAAGCTTAAGGCTCTGGTCGAAATCGAGCTAAAATGAATTGATATCCGACATTACATTCAGTGTTGAGGTTTCATCATAAGTGACGGTTAAGTTAAAAGGTAGTGAAATGAATGAAATTGGTTTACTTTCGAAGCAAGGTTTTTGTCCGCTTTCTATACCCCTTTATATAACATTTACTGAAAATTTATGTTTAGAATATTATTTCGGGGGAAAGGCTTCAATTGCTTATGACGTACAAGTTTTCCACGCGGCTATTTTTGCCATGACTGTAAGATTTTGTTTCTGCTCCTAGATCCATTGAGTTACCAGAGAAAATTGTGACATTTTGAGTATGAAACCTCTAGATATGGGTACTCATTCAAACCATTTTTTATACATAGCGTTATAGGGGAACTAGAGAGCCTTATTCATATTTAACTCTGTAACAAATTGACTACGATATCTACGACCATACCCTTGTCATTCAAACATTGTACGAGCGCATGTGTGACATTTCAAACCATTACACATGTGCACCAAGTAAAGACTCAGATCAGCATGTGCATCCGCACAGTCTGATCAGAGTCTTCACTCTGCGCTCTGTAGATAGATAGGCTACTGACCCAAAGCTTCTTTAAACAATCAGCGAATATTCTAATTGCCCCGAATGGCTCTCGAGGGTGCTCAATGTGTGCGAGTCACGCACATGCGAAATGGTTGGAAATGTCACGCATAGACTCATTTAACAATGCACAGTCTAGTATCTAATAGCTAGCCGTCACCATTCATTGTGATGGATACCTATCACAAGTTTCATTCTCATTTTGATGCTTAACCGTCACCGGCTATTATTGAAGAAAAAATCTAAAAGTATCCTTAGAAAGAATGATGGCAAACTGCCACTGATTGGAATTCTGAAAGTTTTAGATACCTTGTAAATTCGTGATAAGCTTCTAACATGTTAAAAAAAAACAGGATAGCTAAGTGCGTTACGGTATTAAGTTCATATGTATAATGTCGACGAACTGCATTTTTATTTACAGAACAAGGTATTTATTGAAATCTAAAAGCATTTTATGAAAATCCCATATAGGTGTGTTGCTCATCGTTATAGCCGATAAAATATGTCTGGCGATGAAATAATAACAGGAGTTTGATTCCTATTGAAGGGATTTTCAGATGCTCCACTTGGACATCAAAAGAAACGTGATCGATGGTTTTGACAGGCGATAAATCCTTATCTCCATTTGAAAATAGTTAAATTGTGACGATTAATCGTAACACTTACTTCAGTCAAAAATGGAAGTTGTTATAGGCGAAATTTCTTAGTAAACCTACTTGAAATGAATTTGTCTTTTATGGTTGAAAACATAGTGAACAATGAAGAAATTGCTTGTAACAAGCAATTCCTTCGTTGTCTCTAATACTTTTCAGTGCTTTTTCTTAAGGGGCGTCAAAGGAGGAACGGTATTGGAATGGTTTAGGGCGACATGAATGTAAAATAGGGGCACTCGGTCATCCAAGTTCATATCGATAACATAACCCTATTTCGTCTCATTCCTATAAAGTCAAGAATGTGGTAAACTAAAAAAGCTAGTAACAACCATGTGTTTATCGAGGTCCCTTCAAGCCATTACCAGACGGTAAAATTTTAGACTGGTAAAAATTCAAATGAGTTGCTGACAACATCTTTAAGCTTATGAAATTTTCATTTTTTATGTTGGAAAAAAATTGTGGATAATGAAGAAATTGCTTGTCACAAGCAATTTCTTCATTTTCCACAATGTTTTCCGAAGATTTTTTCCTTGTGGTGTCTAAAAGCGTCATTGAGAGGGAATAGGTTAACTACTCCAGATAAAAAATTCAATACTGCCGTTTATACAACGCTATTTCGTTCTTATTTGCTATTTCACCCTTCTATTTAATTAATTCACTCAAATAGTTCAAACTTTTCTACCTCCTCATCCAAGACATTCAAAACAAACCACATTTTCAATCTAAATTTGTTTGCCCGTCTTGTCGATTCAAATTGACCAATTGCGGCTGTCAATAAATCAATCAGTCAACCAATGAAATCATTTATTTAAACTAGAAGTTACTCCCACATTTGCCGCCATTTTGGTTAATCGTTTTGATGGTTTGGCGACTTAAACGTCGTAACTATAGCTTATTCAACCCTTTCTATTTCAACTGGAGTGACCTCACTGGAATTAACTACCAGAGGTCGTTGTATGATAGTTCTGTTTAAAAAAAATGAGGTCGAAGAGGGATTGAGACGCTCTACTTGCTATCAACTTTTCCGTTAGAGAAATCGGCTATTCAAGGAAGTTAATTGCCTTAAGAAGAATGCATAAAGAAATAACAAATTGGACTTTATCCCCTTTATTATTTTGATCAACAATCCTCAAAACCCCTTTTCCCGTGTTTCATGTCAGATCCACTCCATTTCCCAAAGAAAGTTTCCTTATGACCCTACAACCATCCTTTAAAATGTTCATCAGAATCCGATGATAATTATTGACTTTATCACATAAACAATGCCTCTTTCCTGTGATACTTTACCGTTGGTTTAATCATTCTGTAAAAGTTTAAAGTCAATCCGATGAAATATGCGAACTTCATTATGTTTTCTAGAATATTAAAAAAAATCATATGGCCCCTTTTTACATGATAATTGGCTCATTGTACCAAATTCTGAAAAGTACTGTCCTTGCAAATATGTTATTGTACAATCATTCTGTGAAATTTTGAAGTAAATCCGGTGAAAACTAAGGACATCATTGTATTAACTAGAATATTTAAGAAAGTTTTTCATGGGGCCCCTTTTTATGTGACACTTGCCATATCAGATCCACTGTCAAAATCAACAATTGTAATGATGGTACAAATAATCTGTGTAATATGTGGAATTTATTGTGTTAATGAGTTTATAGTGAAATCTTCATAGGGCCCTATTCCCATGATACTTTACAGAACAAACCAAATTTCATAAGGAACAATTCTAATGAAGGTATAATGATTCTGAAAAAGTTAAGGAAAATCAATGAAAACAGCTAGTGGACTGAATTGTGATCTTTTTAAAATGAAATTTCCATTGTGATAGATAGTTTGAAGAAATTATTAAGACTGAGGACATCATTTTGATTATGACGTTTTTTGTACAAAAATGTTCATAAGGCCCCTTCTCTTGTGTCACTTAACCAATCAGACCCAATTTACAAAGGAACAATCCAAATGATGGTACAATCATTCTATCACTTGAAGAGATTCCGACAAAGACTGAGGACATTCTTGTGTTAATGAGGATTTGGTAATAATTTTTCATACAGTCCCTTTCCTGTGATATTAGACAGATCAGACCCGTTTTGGAAAGAAACAATCTAAATGATGGTACTAAAATTCCCTGAAAGTTTGAACAGGATCCGATGAAAACTGTAGACTTAATTATGTTAACGAGGATTTTTCAATGAAATTATTGTAATGCCCCTTTTTACATGATACCTGATTGATCAGTCAGAATTTGTAAAGGAACAATCCAAATGATGGTACAATCATTCTGTTAACAATTGGAAAGAATCTCATGAAAACTGTTGACTTTATTGTGGTACAAGGATTTTAAAATGAGTTTTTCATAAGGCACCTTCTCTGTATTGCTTGGCAGATCAGGTCCTAATGTCAACTTCAAGGATCGGAATTATTGTTCAATTATTCTGTGAAAGTTTGAAGAAAATTCGATGAAAGCTCTTGACTTGGTCACAAGGATTTTAAAGTGAAATTATTAGAAGGGCCCTTTTCCCGTGTTTCTTGACAGTTCAGATCACATTTTGGAAAAGAATGATCCTTTTAACCTTACAATATACTGTTGTTGGATTATCAAAACGTTTAAGCCTGTGCTAATTCAAGCTGCGGTTACGACATTTTGCTCGCGCACGGACGAATTGTCAAAAGCAAGGAAAAGTAAAAAGAGAATAAATGTAAGACCCACATATGGTATTGCTTTTATTGCTTTGTTTTCTGATAGTTTTATTTTTCGGTTTTGTTTGCTTGTTTGTTTTTATGTGCGTGGTCTAAATCCATTCCCACACAAGCACTCCTTTTTACGCCCTTGAGAAAAGCCTTGAAAAATATTGTGGAAAATGAAGAAATTGCTTGTGACAGGCAATTTCTTTATTATCTACAATGATTTATCTCAAAAAGGTTAAAAGGTAAAAATCGAAAAGAATTAAGACATCATCAACTTAAAATTGTGGTCTTCAGTTTCTTTGAATTTGGACCTGTCTAAAATTTTGTTATGTGGGAATGCGTTAATTCGAGCGGAAAATACCGGGTAATCATCGTGGTCAGATGTCAAGCTTGTCTAACCATAAGACACTGTAACCTGTCAAATGCGAAATGTTATATTAACTTAGTGCAAGGTGATATCACATCTGAGCTAGTTAACCTGTCTTTGTGTAGTTTGTACACTGCTCAAAAACGTGACAAAACTAAGTAAAATGTACTTTATCGGGCGGTTGGTTTGATTTGTTAGTTTGAACTGGCTTTAACCACTTTTAAGGCAATATCTTCCCCCCCCAAAACACAGGATAATTAATAAGAAAACCATACTCGGGACCCAGATGCAGAAATAAATATGACGATGTACACTATAAGATTAAAATAATTCTACGCGGTAAGCCTACAATGCATGAAAGAAGTTACGATATTTTGAATTGTGACCCAACACAAGTTTGCATAAACATATGACGTCACTGGTGACGTTTTTGTATTCGCTAGTCATTTAAACAAACCAATTGGTCACGGAGATTAACGAAATTTTCCGCAACTTCTAGTCATCAGCACCTATGCATTTAACAGTCAATGCCGAATATTAGCGAACATTTACGGTGAAGAATCGGGTGCATTCGACTCGGTCTCAAAATGTAACCAAACCTACTTGTAAGCGCTATAAAGTATCGACTCTGATAAGACTGTGTGGACAAGATTATTATTCTACCGTATTATGAATCTATTTTTGATTTTGTTAGAAATTGGGTTTTTACGCCGCTTCTAACACTTTGTCAGTCATATCGCGGCGGCTTGAGGTTCCTGGTACATCTCGCACTAGTATCACCCTAGCCTCCAGCTGCTATTCCACTTAGGTTACTGATTATCCAACGATTTGTGAGAGACAAATGTCGGATGATTGTTTCAGCCGCCGGGGATCGAACCCATGACACCTCATGATTAAAGATTGGGAGTCTGAAACGCTACGAACTGCTCTATGACGCAACACATTTAGTTTTGAAATGAGATCTCTAGTTAACCCTTTCCTGTTTCTTAACGTTGTAGACCTGTCTATTTTCATAAGGTTTTACAAAAAAAAAAAGGATTTATCTTGAAAAAAAATTATTCAACAGGGTAGAAAATACTGTGAAAAAAGAAGAAATTGCTTGTTGTAAGCAATTTCTTATTTGTCTACAATATTTTCTAAATTGTAAATTCACAGGGACATAAAAACCAGGGACTAAACAGGAAAAGTCTTACCTCTGTTAAATACAAATACTTTTAATCATTTATTTTTGCTGAGTTCCAAAGAGGCATCCTTTCGCTTGGCGGGTTATTTTGATCCCGATCTAAACGTGACTGCCATTCATACAATCAGTCGATCGATGGAACCATTCATTTAGACCGGAAGTCAACTTTGAACACCAGTATTGAGATTCACGTGAAGCATTTTTGTTGGTTTGGCGAATTATTCGTCATAACTGCAGCTAATTCTAACCTCTGTAGGATCCAAACAGTTTTAATGATTTGTTTTTACGAAGTTCCCTAGAGGTATCCTTTTGCTTGACGGAATGTTTTGATGTCGATCTAATACCAATCGACTAGTCGCTGGTCCCGCCAATTTACTCCATCGGCTACGCCTATTGACTCCAACAGGAAGTCCTGCTTCGATTTTTAAAGGCTTTATTTTGCAAAATTTATGGCCAGAAGCATGTAACAAAAAAGTAAATGGTTGATTTTCGACCTAAACGTCGTTACTACAGCTTGAATAATGTCGAAGTTCAAATTTAAATTCCGGGGATGAATGAATGATTTGATTGCTTGATTGGCAGCCGCGATTGGTCAATTGACCAATCGCGTTCGCCATTCATACAACCAGTCGGCCAATGAAATCAAACATTTACACCGGAAGTTAACCTTGAACTCAGAAATGTTTGACACTAATGGGAAGCATTTTGTTTGTTTGGCCACGTCATAACTGCAGCTACTACTCGTCATAATTTTTCAAAATAAGGCCGTCTAAAATCGAAGTGGATCTCACAGATTGAGTCTAAGGGGGGACAATGGAGTAAGTTGGCGGGGCCAACTGTTGGTCAATTGACGAATTGCTTGACTTTGGTTGGACCGAAAAAGTGTTTGCCAAACTGAGAAAGGATCTCACGGCACATAAAGCTGTGGGTTCGTCAGGTATTTAGATTGAAGGTGACAATAACGATTTTTTGGGGGGAGGGGAGGGATTGGCTAAGGTATTTATCTCATACAACCACTTGAGTAGGTTGCAGAAACAATAGACTGATCAATTTTAGAGAAGGAAATTTACTAAATGTAAAGCTACATGGCATTAAGCCCCCTTTTAGCATGGTAAGGGTGATTGGGTCAAAAATTGAAATAAACATTACCTAGGGCATTTAATAAACGACATTTATATAAAGTAACGAGAAATTTTGGCTGTTTGTAAAGGCTGTATATTTGAAAATTAATGACCTTGACAATTTGACCTTGACCTAGGCCAATGACCTTGAACCAACAGAAAGTCCATGTCATAAGCAATGTACATGTAAAATTTGAAGGCTATACCATTGTATACTTATGGGAGATGTTATGGTAAAATTTTACCTTGAGAAATTACCTTGACCTTAACAGATGACCTTTAACCTAATACCAACAGGAAGGTCATGTCATAAACAATGCACATGTGAATATGAAGGCTATGTCACTTAAAATTGTAAGATTTTAGAAATTTTGACCTTGAGAATTGACCTTGATCTTGACAGATGACCTTGAACTTAGTACCAACACAATGTCCATATCATAAGCAATGCACATGTGAAATATGAAGGCTATTTCACTTAAAATTGTATACTTATGGTCTATGTAAGTTAAATTTTTTGAAATTTTGACCTTGAGAATTGACCTTGACCTTGACATATGACCTTGAACTTAATACCAACAGACAGGTCATGTCATAAGCAATGCACATGTGAAATATGAAGGCTATATCACTTAAAATTGTATACTTATAGGCTATGTTAGTTAAATGTTTTGAAATTTTGACCTTGAGAAAAGACCTTGACCTTAAACTTAATTCCAACAGAAAGGTCATGTCATAAGCAATGCACATGTGAAATATGAAGGCTATATCACTTACCATTGTAAACTTATAGACAATGTTAAAGTTGAGATTTTCAAAATTTTGACCTTGAGAAATGACCTTGATCTCGACAGATGACCTTGAACTTAGTACCAACAGAATGTCCATGTCATAAGTAATGCACATGTAAAATATGAAGGCTATATCACTTACCATTGTATACTTACAGGCTATGTTAGTTAAATGTTTTGAAATTTTGACCTTGAATAAAGACCTTGACAGATGACCTTGAACTTAATTCCAACAGAAAGGTCATGTCATAAGCAATGCACATGTGAAATATGAAGGCTATGTCACTTAAAATTGTATACTTACAGACAATGTTAAAGTTAAGATTTTCGAAATTTTGACCTTGAGAAATGACCTTGATCTTGACAGATGACCTTGAACTTAGTACCAACAGAAAGCGCATGTCATAAGCAATGCACATGTGAAATATTAAGGTTATATCACTTACCGTTGTATATTTATGAACAATGTTAAAGTTTTTTTTTAAATTTTGACCTTGAGAAACTATCTTGACCTCAACAGATGACCTTGAACTTAATACCAACAGAAATGTTTTGTCATAAACAATGCACATGTGAAATATGAAGGCTATGTCACTTACCATTGTAAGCTTATAGACAAAGTTAAAGTAAAGAGTTTCGAATTTCTGACCTTGACACATGACCTTTACCTTGACTTATGACCTTGAACTCAAAACCAACAAAAAGGCTTTGTCACAAGCAATGTACATGTGAAACATGAAGACTATATCTGTAACCAATCAAAAGTTATGGCCAATATATGTTTTTTGCAGGACAAAAAGAGAGCTTACGTAAAGCTTATAACATTAAGGCCCCATTTCCCATGACACGTTTTTAAAACGTAAATCAAGAAGATTTGATTTGCTACTTCATAAAATTCTGATTATTTGACTAGGAGAAATCGGCAAAAAACCTAATTTTTACATAAAGGCCCCTTTTTCCATGACGTAGCCTTGAATTGGGAAATTTCAAAAAATGTCTCTTGGAAATTTGCTAGGAAGATTATATATGAAGTTTTATCCAAATAGGCCCAGGGGTTCCTGAGGTATGCCGTCGGACGAACGGCCGGACGGAAGGACGGACGGACGCGCGCACAAGCCGGCGACTATATGCTCCCCCGAAAAAATTTTCGGGGAGCATAACAAAATACATCATAAACTACTAGACGACAAAATCTTAGACTGGTCCAAAGTGGAAGGAGGTGCAGACGACAATTTAATGGTTTATGAAATTTTAGATTTTTCCAACTTTTCTTGTAAGAAAACATAGTGAAAAATGAAGAATTGCTTGTTGCAAGAAATTTCTTCATTTTATACAGTGTTTTCTCAACTATTTTTCGGGGGAGGGGGCAGAAAGCGACATTGTATGGGAATGGGAAAACTCAGAAATAACGTTACAATAAATCCGTAAACATAAGAAAGTCTAGAGTCTCTTTTTAATACACCAAAACACTTTGAAACGCAATCTACGATCTCGACCTTATTGATACAAACATCAAATTTATCAAAACCGGTATAATACATCCTACATTTTTCTATATATTGTTGCTTTGATCTTGATATTTGTAACTTCCAACTTCTATTTTATTTCTTTTTTTCTCGAGCAAGACAAAGTTTAGTATATTATTTAGGTATAAATTCAGTATTCCCAATCATTTCTTTTTTTATATGATTGTGAAATTTAATCGAGGTGCTTGATTTATTAATTCCTGTCTCGGACACAAAATCACAATCATTCTATTATCAATATCACTTTTATTATCATTACAATATTATTATCATTATAGATATATATACTTTTAACCCTTGTCATGCTGATCCTGAAATATTCCTGCTTTGGCAGGAGGCATAGATAAAGATCAGCCTGCACATATGTGCAGTCTGATTTTAGTCTACATCACCTGCTTAGCATTCAATAGCAGATTTTTTGTCACATATCAATTTCCAAACTAAATATTGACCCTGACAACAAAACCTACAGAGTCATCAGCCCTTTGATTTAATGCATTTCTTAACAAGGATTTTACTCAGCATGACAAACAGAGCTACATACTGAGGGCGTTATTCGTATTTTTGATTTAAATATTTCACCAATACTGCCATAAACTCTATTATGTAGGTACCCAATTGAATCGACTAGACTATTCAAATGGGTACCCACAACAAAGGGTTTCGTTGAGAAATAGTGATTTTCGAATGCTGTAACCCCCTCTTATGTAGACCCCTGACAAGGGCTAAGAAATGGTTACCTGTAATGAAACGTAAGCTTTCGTCTGATCATGATTGAAGGCTATATATTCCGGCTCCAGGTCATTACTAAAGTTGTTGTTGTTGGCCCTGTATACAAATCGTACACCAGTTTTTTCGAGTTCAGCTACTCTAAATTACGGAAAAAATGAAATAAATCATAATGTATTGTACTAATCAAAACGAATCAGACAAGATTTCAATCGGTACAAGTATAAAGTTGATAAAAAAATAAAATCATTCTTGTAAGACATGGAGTGAACTTTGAACTGACTTTGGCCGACATTTATGTGAAACATTTTCGTTGGTTTTGCAACTAAAGAGTCGTACTAAAACTCATTAAAGCTGTAGTTACGACATTTAAGTCGCAAACTAACCATTTTTTTCTGTAACATGTTACTGTACATACGTTTTGAAAAATAAAATCTATTTTTTATCCAATTTGGACTTCCGTTCGGAGCTCAGTGGGCGTGGCCAGCGACACGGTTATGATGACTCATGTTGCGATGATCTTTGTCAACATGATGATGTTGAAAGTAATTTCGGAAAGTCACGACGCCTAGAATTACAGCAACTCAAGTAACCTACTGATTAAACCAGGACGGTAAAGAATTTATCAATGGTTCAGCGGGAAACAGTTGTAACTGCCTATATGTTTAGGCAGTTACAACTGTTTCGCGCTGAACCATCTGAACCATCTGTTTCGCGCTGAACCATCGATATGAGGGCAGTGACCGATAGCTCTCTTTAACATAGTTCCACCTTTTTACACCCTTAGAGACACGAGTTCGGGAAAACAATGCGGAAAAATTAGAAATTGCCTTCTTTTGTTCCACACTTTTTCACGCATATTTGAATTTCTATGAACTTGAAATTGTTGTCTGCAACCGTTTTACATTTGGACCCGTCTAAAAATGTTTATCTAGTAGTGGGTCAAAGGGTAACTATGGTTTCAGCAATAAAGGCTCAAATTACCGGTAAACCAAACAGTAAATAACACCCTATGTCATTGTAAGACAAGTGACCCGTTTCAAACATATTTTTTTTTCATCTGTCATCTAAACTCTACATGAATTTTATGGCCATAGGTCATGCTCTGAATAATCCTTAACCCATTTCTCCACGACAAAATTGTAAACTGGTTCAAATTCACAATAACTAGTTGATAGCATTCAGAAATCATTTGCCCCCCTCCATCAGAATCTCTATGAAAAATCATTATTAATTTTCTATTTTATTATTCTGTTGATGTCGTTGTTTGTTTGCTTTTGTTTATTTTCTTGCAATGTATGATTGTCCGTCAATAAAATGAACTTTTCTCTGTTTGAACTAAAGTGTCCTTAAATTGCGACCACAGACTTAAAGGCTCTATGGCTACGGTGGGACAAAATTTCCGACAAATAGGAATCCTGAAATCTCGTTGAAATTGATAATTTCATAATAGGTCACAAAACTGCTACAGAAAATTTTAACGAACAGAATCGAGAAACTCAGTTTCAATTCTTAAGTTGGAATGCGGAGCAATTCCAACTTAGATTTAACAAAACCGCAAAATGAACACAAGACAATTTTATTTCGGTGTTTTTGATAACACATATCACGTGATCTCTTAGATATGAATACATCTCGGGTTACTTCTCATCTCAACTTGCCACGGACAATCAGCTAGTTGTAGCCGAAGACAATAATATGGCACATGTAAAGGATGATATAGAAATTCGTTTAGAGACTTCTAAAATGCTTTGTTTGTTTAAAGTTGTTGAAAAATAAGGTAATAATCAGCGCAGTAATTTGTTTTTTGTGATTCTCCGTCCCGTGTTTGGTAATCACGTGATCTTAAGTGACAAGTGGTAGTCATGTGACCATAGATAGGCAATGTTTACAAATATGGCTCAGGTCGCAAATGCATTTTTACAATAATCGCGCCGCCCAGTGCCTTAAATCATTTTAGAGCGAATAAATGGAATCGTAGGCTTCAAGCAAACGCGATTATTGTGGGATTTAAAGCTTTTACTCAATAAAAATCAAATAGATGCAAAACGAAAGTAGAAGATATTGAAAATTATAATGTAAACATATCAACTTCCGGTTTCTACTTATTTACTAAATAGTTACGCTTTATTATGTCGTTATTTACAAGCTTAAATCAATAATAACACATCAAACAAGTATCATCTAGCTTTCAGCTAGATCATTTTTACTTAAGATTTTTTACGGTTCTAAAGGCGAATAACGAATATGGAAATCGCGCGACTACAGGGCGCCGAGATAATTTGATACTATCTTCATCATATTATAGAATTTTTTAGGAAAAGGGCAAAACTACCATGTGCAAACAATAACGTTACAATAACGTTGACGTCTTTTTTTTCTTTTGAATTTTACTCACAACGCTTTAAATATTCTTTTTTCCTAAGCCTAAAACGGTATTTCAAATCGATCACACTGAAACAAGTTTCCGCGCATTTCCGCAAATTTTCACGTATACTCATAAACTATGTGAAAATTTACGTGAGTTTAGTATGATCGTTACAGAATTGGCCGAGTTGAGGGTCAAATAACCATCGAGGTCATTGATTTCTTACTGTAGAAGCTGTTATTCTCTGTTTTAAGATTCTAAAAGGAGTTCACGTATTACAGTTGATCAAAAGGAGAATGTTATGCTTGAACATTACAATTTTGCTGTGCGTGACACGAGCTTATAACCCATTCCAACACGATAAAATTTTAGACCAAACCAAATTCAAAGAAGTAGCAGATGACAATTGTAAGTTGATGAACTCTTTAAAATCCTGGTATTTTTTGACAGAAAACATTGTAAATAATGAAGAAATTGCTTGTAACTAGCAATTTCTTCATTTTCCACAGTGTTTTCTAAAGCTTTCATAATGAGGGTCATTAAAACCGTCACTGTCTGGGAATGGTTTAAGACAATGCTAGTTTTTGATTTCTGTATGTGGATTTTATTTTTTTGTGCGTTAGTCACGCACATATTAGATAAGCTGTTTTTACGACAATTAGATCGGCAACCAATATCATGTTATTTACTCTATGTCTCTGTCCGTATATTGGGTGTGTGTGGGGGGGGGGGGGGCGGGAGAAATATAGATTTCACTAGATTCCAAAATCAGGCTTTTCCGTAACGACACTCTAGAATGATCAGCCTTTTTAAGAGTCTCATAATAAAAAGAAGTTGTATGCGTGTGTTTTCTTCTCATGTCTGTGCAAACATCCAATTTTAGATATTGTTGGTGTAACAAGTTAACCCTTTCCTATACAAACCCGGGACGTCACTGTGATTTTCTCCGTGAAAAATATTGTGGAAAAAGAACACAAGCAATCTCTCCTTTCCCAACAACACTTTCTAACACATAGGATTATTTCATTTTAAATTGCATCCAATTTTAAATGTCATCTGAAATCTCTTTCACTTTGGACAGGTCTAAAATTTTTAAAAAAGCGAGAAAGGGTTAAGAATTCATTTTACACAGTATTTTCCCAATTTTTCTAATCTTGAGGGGCACCCAAAAGGTTCGTTATGGGGTTAACAGTATCTTAGAATTAAGCTACTCAAAAGGGAAAGAGGACTTTATACAATACGTTTTAACCCAGTCCGACACTGACCCTTCTCTTTACGCCCCTTTAGAAAAAATCTTTGGAAAACATTGTTGAAAATGAAAAAAATGCTCGTAACAATTTCTTCATTATGCCTTTTTTCCATCCAAAAAGACCTCAAGAATCATAATTCAATCACTTCGAAAATGTCGTCTGCAGCTTTTTCAATTTCGGCCAGTCTAAAATTTGGGTTAAACGACATAATTATTCTTTGTATCGAAACAAGGGGTGGAAATCCCTGAGTCTATCGCATTCAATCAAAAACTGATAGAACAATCAAATTATTCATCTAGATCAGAATTGAACTTTAAACTTTGTCATTCGAAGACATTTATGTTAAATATATTTGTTGGTTTAGAAACTTAAACGTCGATAATACAGCTCAATTTACTCTAGCGGTAGTTGCGATGATTAGGGCGCCAACTTACCATTTTATTTTTTGTAACATGTTAAAATTCAATTAATTTTAAGTAAATGAAGAGACTATTTTTTGTATTCATGGAGGTATTCGTGCGAGAAAAGCAATTTTTTTACAAAATTGATACTATTTGTTTGGAACTATTTTGTGCGGTAGCATACAACATAGCTACATGCTCATTTTTTTTCTTGGAGATATGAATAATTCTTTTCAGCCAATCAGAAACACCACTTTTCATAAACGTAACTGAAAATAAAATTATTGTGAAATAACACCGTTAGTTTTTAAGTTGAATTTCCTGATTGCGATCGGTGAGCTTAGCCAGCGATCCTTAAATTGACCAATCGGGTCTGCCAATCAAGGAATAGACTGAATAATCAAATAATTTGTTTACCTTTATTATTGGTTTGGTGACTTAACCGTAGCAACTGTAGCTTACTCACCAACCCATTTACTTTTTATTACTTGCTACTGGCCATAAATTTTGAAAAATAACGCTGTTAATGGACGGGGCCTAGGAAGTTAATGGGCGTGGCCAGAGATTGGTCAATTCTAGTTAGGCTACACAGATAATTGAAAAAAGCACCAAATATTCTGTCAGAGTGGTGGGATTAACAGTTGGTTTCTCTGAAAGAATGCTATGTTTTTTTTAGAAAACCATGCAAAGACATCTTACTGAAACAGTTTGAACCTGTATTTACAGGTTCGCTGATATGCAAATTAAACCTAAAAACTGCAGCTTATTTAAGCTGTTTATACGGCAATAAGATCGTCAAACAATAACATGTTATTTGGTGTATGTCTCTGACCACATATTGTGGGAGAATTACGATAGCGATACAACAACTTGTATTTGCTTTGAGATGAGGATGATGATTTTGATATTTCACGAAATCGAAGGACAAGTCTAAAATTTGGACAAGTCTAAAATTTGGACAAGTCTTAACCCTTGTCATGTTGTATAAATTACCTTACTGAAATGCTGTCAAATCAAAGGGCTGAAAGCACTGATAGAACTATCTTTTAAAAAATCAATATTTCTTTTAGAAATCAACTTCAGAAACAATTTTGGCAGGGAAAGTACAAGCAGGAGGTGTAGAGGTGCACATAAGTGCAGTCTGATCTTAGTCTACACCTCCTGCCAAAACCGGAATATTCCGGGTTCAGCATGATAAGGGTTAAATATTCGAAAAATGGAGATGGTTAAACTCACTGCCACTCGTCTTTGCATCTAGGTAGACTATTTAGCATCCTGGCTTGGACCACAGCCGCTGTTGGAAGGATACGAACCCATAACCTCACAATCATAAGTCTAGTAACTTTACGACTCTGCCATTGTAGCAGTCTTCATGTTTAACCCATTCCCACACAGTCGTTTTTTTTACGCTCCCGCCCTAATACCCCCCCCCCCCGGAAATCATTGTTGAAAACAAAGAAAATGCGTGTAACAAGCAATTTCATCATTTTCCACGTTTTATACCCAAACAGTCAAAGATTTAAAAAAAAATCCATTAACTAAGATTTGCAGTCTGGAAGTTCTTTCAAAACGGAACATTTTAAATTGTGTGGTAATGGATTTCGCTGATACGCATGCAGGATCAACTATCCCTTTCCTGGTTTTTACGTCCCTGTGTTTTCATACTTGTAACAAGCAATTTCTTCTTTTTCCACAATTTTTTCTACCCTACTGAATGATTAAATTTCAAATAGACTCGCCTTTAAATTGCCGTCTGCAAAACCTTTTAATTTGTAGCAGTCTATGACTTCAAAAAACGGGAAAGGGCTATACCTTGAATTAAACGCTTCAAATCCTAAAACAGTATAGGTGTAGTTGCCCGCTGGTGTTGCACTGAATGTGATCATACCAATACCCCCGGGAGGATCTATAAACCCTTGGGCTGAGTTGTAGGGCTCCGCTTCTATGGCAACGAGGACCTTGGAACAGTCCGATGTCGGATGGATCATATCGGGAACTGCACCAACTGTTTAAGAGAGAAAAGGGTTTAATACGATTTGAATGTTGACGGATCGCTGGCTCCGCCCAAGAGCACCTCTGACCATGTCTACTGACTCGAACAGGAAGTTCAACGTCGATACTAAACGGCCTTATTTCACAACATGTAACAAAAATAAGCTCGTCTTATACGAACGAATATATAACATATGTAGATTAGAGATGAAAAACAACAAAAACAAATCAAAATAATAATGATGATAATAATAACATCGTAAAAACATCGTAGGTGATGCTTTGTCAAAAATAGGCCACGTCCAACGAATTGAAAATATCAAATGAGTATTAAAATTTGCGTTGCATTTATCAAGATGCGGATGGATCTTTTTTCATACACCCAAAAAGGAATTGTGAACACCTGAGCCGGTATCTGTTAATTTATTACATACCTATAAAAGATATGGAGTAAAACCAGGCTGTCAAATACAACTCGACAGAAAAAAATCAATATTCGGCGTGTAGCAAAAACCGTATTCGTCGAGTACCGTTAAACACGGACTCCTTTTTTGTGCATTGATGTTCCGGGTTTTTCGGAAAGTTTATTATTTCTTAGCCATTTTCTTAATGTAATTTCCTAAAAGGTATATAATATAAGGAATATTACAACAGTGTCTTTTTCTTTTTGTTGTTATCGTTTTCTCGAATCGTGTGTAGGTATTTTTATTGGATTCGACCTTCGGTCTCATCCAATAAAAAATACCTACACACGATTCTCGAACACGATAACAACGCACAGAAAAAGACACCTATGTAATATTCCCTATTTATTTCACACCTTTTTACAGTATTCGTATCACATTGTAAAGCATAAAAAGTTAGGAACTTGTTCGTAACAACGTTTCAATCATTAATCTTATTCAAAGCGTATCTTAAGACACGAAACCACGTTGTTGTACTGGAAAAGGTTTTTAAGTTAAAGAGATGACGAGATTTTTGGTGGACGATTGACGTACACCGGTGTTGCCAAGTTTGGAAAATCCAGTAGGATGTTACTAGGTTAGAAGAGAAGTAGTGCTCATTTAGGTTCGATTTATTATTTTTCAAAACCTCTCTGTTCCAAACAACTGTTCATTTTGAAAATGGCGTTATACCAGGCTTCTATACTCAGGATTTATAGAAAGTGTGGAGAGTCCTTTTCCATACGAAAACATCTACAAATATCCCATTTGGTGTAGATTCGGTCACAATTTTAATAACGCGCCGTCTTTCAATAATGAAGTAATAATTCGCCTTCCTATTCGGATGCCATCCAGCTAGGTCCTTTCAAAAGGACGCCCTGTCGTCAAAATGCGAAGCCCTGTAATATTTCCAATCGCCCTGCCAAAATAATAGTCCCTTAATTCTATCCATACTTCAAACTTAGAGACTATCCTACCCTATGTTTCCTGATGGTTAAAAATCTCGACACTCAAACAAGCATATATTTTACCAGATTGAGACACACTTTTACGGACTTACTTTGTGCGCAGAAGCAACGATTTCATAGGTACACGGAAAACAAGATTTGCAGTCATTTGAAATAAAAATTTTGACAGACAAATACACGAAATGATACAAGGAAAGAAAAACTAACAAACTTTGAACAATGTTCAATGTCTTTCGATTGTGTGTTTTTCCATTTATTTATCGTCGCTACTGTATCAAGTACCGATATGGGGATCCTCACGAGTGAAGGGATTTCGAGATCACCCTTTTTCTCTAATAATAGATAAGTAGAACGTTCGCCGCCCTTGGTACGACAGGATGCGATATGGGCGACCCCCCCATAATACGGTTAGTTGTTACGGGTAAAAGTGCATGGAAAAAGGACGAAATTGCTGAAAGCTCCGCCTGGTTCTGTAACGTAATCGATGGATAGCATCGTTACACGGGGCCTCGATTTAACGTCACGACGAAAGACATTTAGTTTGTTTAAAGGATATTGTCAGCTCAGTGCTTTCGATTCTCAAGTAAAGCTTGTAAAATTATAACGTAAGTTCTTACCAACAATTGAATGGATTAAGTTCAGGGAGTTAGATTGTCGATTGTACGCTTCGTATACATTCACAAAACCATGCATTCTGTCGGTTTCGTTGTCAAAGGCAACGAACAGGAAATTACCACATAATTCAACATCCGTGACGTCAACGTTGTCGTAAGACACGTGATAAAGGACGGTCATGTTGTAATCCGCATCTGAGAGGTCAATCACGTGGATATTCGTATGCCCTGAAATTACGAAAGAAAAACAAAATACGAGTGTCGTCAATGTAATGTTAAGACACGTAGTAGAGGACGGTTATGACGTAGTTTGTATCTGAGGAGACGAATTTGATCATCTGGATATTGACATCATAAAATAGAGGAAAAAACAAATATTCTTGATGTCTATGTAACCATGGAGATGACAGTTGTAACGTTGTTTGTGGAATTGACCAATCGCTAGCCCCGTCTACTTACTCCGCTGGCCCCGCCCATTAACTCGGATAGGAAGTCCTGTTTCGATATTTAATTGCATTATTTTGCAAAGTTTGTGGAAAATCACATCCAACAAGAAAGCAAATTGGTTGGTTGGCGACCTATACGTTGTAACTACAGATTATATAAGCCTACAGCTTGTTGAGATTTAAATTTCACTTCCGGTCAAATTGAATAATTTCAATGGGCTTTTGGTCTTTGATTGACAGCCGTGATTTGTTGATTCGTACGACCTGAAAACAATAACAACTACATTAAAAAACAAACAAGAACAACAAAAGATCTCCACGATATGAATCAATGACGTTAATGTAAACACAATACGTACTCATAAAAGGCGGCCATGTCGAAATCTTTTATCTGAGTGGACCAAGTTAATCACGTGAATAGTATGCAACAAAAGGATATAAAAAAGTCTGACTAGGAAATATAAATATATATATACTTTTCCTGGTGCCCCCTTTTTCAAACATACGTCAAATATTTCAAACCACCTAGTAACTTACTTTATACCTTGGCTATTGAGTCAATGACGTGGGTAGAGACGCTGCAGAGATCTTAGACAATAAAACGAAACACATTTGAGCGCGTGCGTGACATTTCCAACCATTACACATGTGCGCCAAGTAAAGACTCAGATCAGCCTGTGCATCCGCACAGTCTGATCAGAGTCTTCACTCTGCGCTCTATAGATAGATACTGACCCAAAGCTCCTTTAAACATTCAGCGATTATTCTAATTGCCCCGAATAGCTGTCCAGGATGCTCAATGTGTGCGAGTCACGCACATGCGAAATTGTTGGAAATGTCACGCACAGGCTCATTTTCTAAATTAATTTCATGTAGTATTTTGTCCGCTCGATTAATGGACCGCCACTATCAACCAAAATACCAATAGGCCAACCATATCATTCATTTAGACCGGAAGTGACCTTTGAACTCCAACATTTGGCTCCATTTATGTGTAGCATTTTACTGGTTTTGGCGACTAAAACGTTGAAACTACAAGTTACCTACTTTTTAGTTACATGCTTATGGTCATAATGATTGCAAATCAACGTCGTTTGATATCCATGGTGATCCGTCAAGTGTACACATACAAGCTATTCGACAAGGAATGTCTTTGCTCCAGGCAATCTGTATCCAGACAAACTTTAACCCTTTCCTGTTTTTCAAAATTTTAGACCAGTCAAAACTAAAACGTTTTGCAATCAAAAAGTTCTTTAAGTTCTCTAAGTTTGATTGCATTTGAAAAATAACCACTCAGTTGGGAAGAAAATATTGAGGAAAAAGAAGAAGCAATTTCTTCTTTTTCTGTCATTTTTTCTCAATTGCAATATCACGGGGACGTAAAATTCAAGTATTGTACGGAAAAGAGTTAATATTTCCGATGTGGTGCAGCTTAGGTAGACTTACAGAATAAGATTCGTTCTGTAGAAACTTTTAATTTTCATATTTCGTAGACTGAAAGTATGTTCATTCTAATATTTCGAATGAACATACTTTTATGATTGGCACCGAAACGAATTTTGTGGGAGACGTCGCCGGTATCTTAGATTATTAGCATCGCAATTCTATCAAGATTTAAGAGTTTTAATTTCAACCTTTTTCTGCTTTGCAAAAATTTTGACCTGTCCAAATTCAAAGGTTTGTAGACAACAATTCACAGTCGTTTTTTATGGGAAAATATTCATTCAATATGGTAGACAATATTGTGGAAAAAGAAAAAAATTGCTTGTTACAAGCAATTTCTTCTTTTTCTACATTTTTCTCAAGTATAAAAATATTGTCACGTAAAAACTTGGGATTGAACGTGAAAGGGTTAACGAGAATTATACAGAATTAGCGAAAAGTCACTTGTAAAAATGTTCCTATAGCGCCCGAAGTTTTTGTTTGTTTGTTTTTTGGTGTTTTTTTTCTATATGTTTTGAAAAGCAAAAGCAATATATTTTGGGAATTACACGCCTTAGGGTTGGAAAATGCCACCTAAAGTATTTGTGTATTTCGGTGCGCTTATCAGAAATGATAAGAGAAAATATGGGGCTACCATGTTAGGTTTTGAATAAAAAAAAAACCAACACGATGCTGACCATGTTAAGAGAGGGTAGAAAATAGTCTTAAATCTTCTCTTTTCTTTGTTTAATTCACACAATCGATTCAATGTCCGACTCTGAGGGGTTATATTACCTTAGCATAACATTTCAAAAAATATAGTGAGATTTTTTTGACCTGACGAACCGTAACCACAATTTGTATATCACGGCGGACTAATTGTCTCCTGAATTTCTAGTTTTGTTCCACTGGATAAAAATAATATTATATTTGTTAATGCTCGAGATTCATAAACCGATAGATGACAAAACCCAACTGCTCTTAATTTCAGCAGTTCGAGGCGAGGGTGATTTATTTTGTCGTTTTTGTGTCTGTTTCTATCCTTTTTATCTTATATTAGTCATTTGTTTCCAAATTTCCATAAAACAAGAGGCTTATATGGACGACACATGTTTGCAACTACATAAGTTACAGAGCTACAGACAGAAGGCGTAATTCGTAATTAACCCTTGTCATGCTGTATAAATTACCTTACTGAAATGCCTTCAAATCAAAGGGCTGAAAGCACTGATAGAACTTTTTGTTAAAAAATCAATATTTCTTTTAGAAACCAACCTCATAAACAACTCTGGCAGGAAAACTACGAGCAGGAGGTGTAGACTAAGATCAGCCTGCACATAAGTGCAGTCTGATCTTAGTCTACACCTCCTGCCAAAACCGGAATATTCCGGGTTCAGCATGACAAGGGTTAAGAATTAAATAGTTCACCAATGCTACCATAATTGAGACGATTCAAATGAGTACCAACAACATAGGGTTTCGTTGATAAATAAGGGTTTTAGAATGCTGTTACCCCCTCTTATCTAGACCTCTGAAACTGTTAGCTTCGCTATTTCTTCCGTTTCTTCACGTATTACTGATACTGTCCAGGTGGTCTGCAAATTCGCTGTCATTTGAGAATATAGAGTTCACTTTTGTAAATTGATTAGCAGGGTAAATCGAACATTGAACTATACAAAAAGAGAGTGATGTTATAGCAGCTAAACAGGGGTCATTACCCGAGAATCGCTTTACAAATATACTACTGGTCCTGAACGATGGGTGAATGAATGAATGAAGGAATAAATGGATGGATAGGTGGATGGGTAGATAGAAACGTGCAAACTGATCTTTGTTTATACCTCCTGCAAAAGCAGGAATATTCTGGATTCAGAATGATAAGGGTTCAATGTCTATGCAGGTTTTACTTCTGCTGTTAACCCATTCTCACGCAATTGGTCTTTTAAACATTCCTCAATGTAAAAGCTTTGAAGAACATTGTGGATAATGAATAAATTGCTTGTTACAAGCAATTTCTTCATCATCCACAATGGTTTTCTACCCCAATAGACAAAGATTTTAAAAATAATCACCAACTTAAAATTTTCTTCTGTAACTTCTTTGAATTTGGACTGGTCTAAAACAATTTATTCCTAATAAATGAATTGTATCATCCCCTGTCGAACCTATATGTCGTTCACGCGAAGCTGATTATGATTTAAACATAGTTTATTTGCATAATATTACAATTGTACATGATAAATTGACAAATCTCAATATCATAATGCAAAAAGGATTAGAACGAAAGCTGGGCTTATAGAGTTCTTTTCCTTGTTGATGGCTTAATATGAGTACACATATATATATAATTGTCATTGGTTATAGAATTAGAAGAAGTGAGTTGTTTTCGTGAATTCAATAAAATTTTGAAGAAAAGTAATCTTTGGCTATTTGAGGAGGTACATGTAATGAAAAATAGGTAGATGTAGGGGTTATCTTTGTTATCCTTTTGTCTTTCCTTATGAAAACAATTTTAGCAACAACAGCAACAGCAATAACAACAAAACATATAATTTGGGAAGTTAGTCAAAGTGCCAAACGCTACTTTATTCTGCGGCATAATAAAAATTTCTAAATAAATCGTTTAGTATCTCTGATATAACACTGAACTTCGTAGAAAATAGCTGAGTTTTCATCAATTGTCAGATTATCTTTCCCATAAAGAAGCATATTAATGTCAATATTTCCGAAAGCTATTAATGTATCCAAAAGACGGCCCCGAAGCTGATTACACCACATACAATTTAAACAAAAATATTGCGTTATTTTGTTGCTAGAGTGATATTAAAGTGGCTCTTGAACAGATATTCATTTAAGAGATGAAGAGAATATTTTTTGTTTTCATGGAGGTATGAACCGAAAAAACTAATCTCACTGTATGAATACGCGAAGCGGATTCATACATTGTGTGATTAGTTTTTTCGGTTCATACCTCCATGAAAACAAAAAACATTCTCTTCATTTCTTATAATTTAATAGTATCGAGCGAAGAAACCAAAAGCTGTACAAATTTTGATACCTTTTTGTATGGAACTATTTTATGCGGAAGCATACAAAATGGCTGCGTGCTCAAAATTTTGTTCATGGAGGTATGAAATTTTTTCGACCAATCAGAACGCTCGTTTTTGATAGACGAAACTAACAATTAAATTATAAAAAATTGATATAGGTTTAGTATCTGCTTTTCCAATTGTTATTATTGTAATTTCATGATAAATATAGTTTCTTCGCGTTAAATCGACCAAATTCACTTAAAATCTAATTCAACGAGATTCATTCTCAGTGTCCTACTTTGACACATCGGAAATCATCAGGCGAGGTCGTTTGTGATATCGATAACGACCGTACTGCTAGCGGAAGATAATGACGTAATTGACACGTCATGGAAAGTAAAAGTGGGCAGCTTTCGGTGCAATCGACATAAAACGTATTTAACCTATGAATTCCGGTTCCATTCGGGTTGTACTTCGCTGACTTTTTTGGCGTCTCGTAACGCCTATCTTTTTTTTTTTTTTTTTTTTTTTTTAAAGATATAAACAGCCATATTCATTACAAAGTCGGCATAATCACTTTCATACAAGTGCCTGAAAGCTAAAGTTAGAAATTTTAAAATTGATAGCAAACACTTTTCTTTCATAATCTGTACAAGAGCCGTTTTAACAGCTGAAATTGTCGAAACTTTTTTATTTCGCTCATTCATCTCATATGAAAATTGACATTAATCTCGCGTAATATATTAATATTCAAAAACTTCTATTTTTTCTTAAAATGCATTGAAAGCTGTTCTAATTTGTTTTCGACATACTATCTCATTTGTATAATGTTGATATGAACAGAGCCGCCGTCATAGCGTAGTCGGTAGCGCGCAGGACACCTAATCTTCAATTATGGGTGTAATGGGTTCGATCCCCGGCGGCGGCAAATATTCTTTCCGACAGGCTGGAGGCTAGGAAAGGATGTAGTGGTAGTACTAGTGTCAGAAATACCAGGAATCCATTGTTAGGTGCTCCAGCCGCCGCAATATGACTGAAATACTGTTAAAAGCGGCGTTAAACCCCATGCAATCGATGATGTGAACAATATTTTACTTTCTAAAGTACATTCATTATTTGAATGGGGTATAACGCCAATTTTTCTGTCATATCACGGCGGCTGGAGCATCTAACAATGGATTCCTGGTATATCTCGCACAAGAATAACCATTAAATCCTTTCCTAGCCTCAATCTGCTATCCCACTTAGGTTTACGATTATACAACCATTGTCGGAAAGGATATGTGCCGCCGCCGGGGATCGAGCCCATGGCAACCCATGTTTGAAAATTGGGAGTCTGATGAGCTATCAACTGAACTTTTGCGGCTGCGACTACTTTCATAAAGAGTGAAAATAAGTGGCCGACTGCATCAGACTACAATTATAGCATTTCGTCAGTATTCTACCAAAACCGCTTAACTACAGCTTATTCTAGGCTGCAGTTTATTCCAAACTGTAGTTACAAGGTTTTGTTAGAATATCGACGGTTTGTAGACTCAGCTAAAATAACTCACAATATGAACCTCGTTTGAATGAAATTATGAAAAATGACTCGACCCAAGCAATTCAAAGTAAATAAGATTCCCCCCCCGCCCATCTCTTTAAAATTGTAATTTAGGCAAAAAGAGCCTAAATCGCCCATTTATCAATAAATACACCTTTACTGCATGGATTTGATACATATACCTAAGACTAAGACTTTTTATAGGTTAAAAGGACTAATATTTTTTATACGTTAAGACAACGTTTTTTTCATTATCCATAATGACGATGTCTATTTTCTATCCGAATAACGTTATCCCAGACATATCGAGGGGTTTAAAGGGTAGCGAATTTATTTCAACCCATTTCCAGACAACAAAATTTGAAACAAGTCTAAACTGAAAGAAGTTGAAGACGATATTTCGAATTGTGCTAGAATCGGAAAACCATAATGATGTTGTAAGTTATATATTAAGTTATATACATACCGATGGAATACAGCAATTTCGCTACAGAATCATACGACATCTGTTCCGCGGCGTCCTTCCCTAGATCATACATCGTCGTAGGAGTATAAGTGTACGGCAAATATAACGTTCCCATCTTATCAAAAGTAACGTTTAGTGAAGTCACTTTTGACGCAAAACACATGAAAAGAGTCCCTATTATCACAGGTTTTAATAAAAATATTGCCATTTTTTATCCTGGTAGAAATGTACAGCTTGTTCCAAATTAAAATCGTTATATCAAATTAACGCCCAAGATAAGCGTAAACACTATTTAAGAAACAACAATATTTGATCAGGCAAATACCCACACGTTACCATAGAACAGTTAAATGTGTAATTATACAGTCGTGAATCGCTTGTCAAGCGTAGCCATCAAATCAAAAGTGGCTATTCGTGAAGTTGTAAAACAGGATTTATATACGTAAATAGGGAAAACATCCAACCCCTATCCAAGTTAATAGACATTTCTCACACAATCACGCTTTGTGCCGCCCCCGATGAGAGAATCATTTGAAAAATTTGTGGAGAATGAAGTAATTGATTGTGACAAGCAATTTCTTTTAATCATCTATAATGTTTTTCATTCCAAAAACAATTACTGTTTTAATTTGTAACTTGAAATTATCGTCTGCAAAATCATTGAATATCGTCGTCTGCAAAATCTTTAAATTTTGTCAATTGGTAATGAATTAATAGGTTATGCGATACGATCAAATGAACACTCCCAACGTAAGTTTGAATACGCTCTCTAGAAGTCATATTTTCTCCCAAATACATAAAAAAGTTAATTAGAAAATCAAACTCCAGGCCCAAAAGCATTAACAAATATGAAAATTTAAATCTAAAGTACGCGGTTAGCCTAAATTTCATAAAAGAGGCATCGATGTTTAAATTGTAGCCACCACACTATTAACCCATTCCCGCATAAGCCCTCCTTTTTACGCCCCTCAAGAAAAAAGCTTTGGAAAACATTGTTGAAAATGAAGAAATTTCTTGTATCAAGCAATTTCTTCATTAACCACAATGTTTTCTATCCAAAAAGACAAAGAAAATTTAAATTCCACCAACTTGAAAATATCGTCTGCAGCCTCTTTCAATTTGGACCAGTCTAAAAATTTGTTGAGTTGGAATGGGTTAAGGTTGATTTCGATGACGTCAGTGATGACTATTCCACTTTCATTAGTCGTTCGAACAAATAGCGTACAATTCCATTCAGTCTCGGAGATTATCGAATTCGTCCGTAAAGTGTCGTCATATTCGCCTGTGCATATGACGGTCAATGTCGAAGAATAGCGTACATTTCCGGTTAAGCATCAAGATCTCAAAATGGAAACAAACACGAATTGAAAATGAAGATACGAAGTTCTTCATTCATGGCATCCATTTGCATATTGATAAGAAGGCTTTTCAGGGTCCCCACGCTCTGGCAGTTCCAAGATTCCCTGACATTTCCCTGACAATAAAGTGATTCTTCCCTGACATTTTATCGACGTTTTAACCGATGTTTCCCTCTTCCTTAACAATTTTATCAAAGAATTACCTTTTCTATTCTGCATATAATAGTTATAGAACTGCTTCTTTTAACCTACTCATTTTGAACAAACAAACTAAAATTAATTATCTGCATTCCTAACAAAAAACTGTAAATAGTATGTTTCTAAAGAGGTCAGATTTGTTTGTTTGTTTGAATGGAATTTTACGCCGCTTTCAACAATCTTTCAGTTATATCGCGGCGGCTGGAGCACCTAACAATGGATCCCTGGTATTTCTCATAAAGAGGTCAGAAGTTCATTTATATTCTAATAATGTTGAACACAATTCAGTGAACAATAAAACTGAAAGTATCACAGAAACGACCATAGTGCTCAGGAGGCAAGGGGCGCAAATCCCTTCAGTTTCCATTATTTTTATTAAGATAAACATCAAAATCGGAAATCAGTACATTTAGCATTTTAAGCCAAAAACATAAGAAACTGCCTTAGCCTTGAAAACTACTCCAATTAATAATTCCCTGACAGTATGTTCAAATTCTCTGACATTTCCCTGTCTTTTGCCATTTGTTCAAATTTCCCTGACACTCATCAAAATTCCCTGATATTTCCCTGACTTTTACAAAATTCCATTTTTCCCTGACTTTTCCCTGACGCGTGGGAACCCTGCATTTGTTTGCTTTATTTAATATGTTTGAACAGGTTTTTCCTTTCTTCGGGGCGAGATCTGCATGGTTGGTAGTTTTGTTGTTATTTTATAAAAAATATATGAAAAAAATATACGTATAAAAAAAGAGAAGAAAATATGACGAAGTGGGAGCTTTTACCGAGAGGTCTCACATTCGATGACAAGGAGCGCTCTTTGTTCTTTCAGCTTGAGCGCAAGTGCAACCCCACCTTCCGACTGACAGGTCGCCGCTGACAATCAAAAATGTGGCCGCCGTCATAGCGTAGTCGGTTGCGCATCAGACTCGAAATCTCCAATCATCGGATGTCATGGGTAAGATCCCCGGCGGCGGCACATATGCTTTCCGACATTTGTCTCCCAACAATGGGTTGATAATCGTAAACCTAAGGGGGATAGCAGCTGGAGGCTATGAAAGGATGCAATGGTGGTACTGGTGTGTGAAATACCAGGAATCCATTGTTAGGTGCTCAAGCCTCTGCGATATAACTGAAATACTATAAAAAGAGGCGTTAAACCCCATTCATCAATCAATCAATAAAAATGTGATTGACACATAAACCCATGAACATTGAACTGTGGCATTTAGTTCGCTTACTTACGATTTGCCGCTAGTTTTCTTTTCTAGACCTTATAGTTCGCAAATTCGTGTCGTTTGATATCTCAGCCTTACTTCCTTGTTGTAGGTTGTATAAACGCTGTAGACGATCCGTTAACTGTTCTATTTGCCACTCTTATCTGTATTCATTCATATCGTGGCGACCGGAGTACCTAACAATGGATTCCTAACCGTGGCAGATCTACCACCACAGACTTTCAATGCCAACAGCTACTCATCCCACTTCGGTGTACGATTATCCTCAAATTCGTGGGAGACAAATCACGGAAAGGATGTTTGCCGCGCCCGGGAATTGAACCCTGGGCCTCATAATATAGAGTCCGACACGCTACCAAATGCGCTATGACCGCGGTCTCCCGTCAACTGTCCAGTCGCTTGTGTAATTAGGTGGCCAAGCAATCGTTTAATTTTTTTGTTACATGCTACTGACCATAAAGTTTGCAAAACTACGCCATTTAATATCTAAGAGAAAATTCCTGTTGGAGCTCAGTGTTCGGGACCAAAAATCCGCCAATCCTAGTATTAACCAATTGCCAATTGACGCTTTTGGACGTCCCCCAAGAAAAACAATTTGGAAAACATTGTGGAAAATGAAAAAATTGCTTGTAACAAGCAATTTCTTCATTTTCATCAAGGTTTTCTACCGAGAAAGTTGAAAAAAATCTAAAATTTCATTAACTTTGAATCGTCATCTGCAACTCCTTTCAATTTAGACCTGAAATTTAGACGTGTTGATATGGGTTAAAGCAAAAAAGTCAGCTAATAGACGACGAACAGCTTGCTCGGATGGAACCAATGGAACCGTTGCACAGATCTTGTCTTCAGTTAAATTACGGTAATGTCCGGCGCTGTCATAATCTACAGAGATGTATTGTCAAAAAAGCATTTAATAGAATTCATACGTGAACAAATATTCTGAATTATTACAAATCAATATTAAATCCCCCGCCTGCTTTGTTTATTCATATTCTGCGAAGGTATATCTTTCTGATGGTAAAGCGTTTTTGACGTTTATAGGCAGTTACAACTATTTCGCACTGACCCATCGATTTATTTCATATCTGACCTTACAGATACACGATACTGTCTATTGGTTAGTAATGTACGTCCATATCTTAGGTAAATTTGTTGAACAATATTAGTAAAATACTAGAGTAGAATAAATTACTGAAAGCTACATTACTGGAAGCCTAATAAAGATATCCATCGATTACCTATCATTGACCCTCCTCTCAAGGAATTATCAATAAACATTCAAATCTTCATTTTTTCCATTTATTCAGCAAATTAGCGCTGGCAGTGCCTTTTGCAAATAACAATATAAATGTGGCATAAAGAATATAACATACATAATTACAAATTAAATACAAGAACAAATATTCACAATAAGACTGTTTAAATACAATCAATTCAAACTGTAATAACAATCATGTAGGCAAATTGTTCTGTAGCTTGTTAGTACGTAACTGAAATGCACACCTAAGGTATACCACGCAATCCCGTTTTTGATGGCCTTCAAGAAAAAGGCTTTAAAAAACATTTTTGAAAATAAAGAAAATGCTTTTAACAATCAATTTCTTCATTATAAAAAATGAAATGCTTTCATACCCAAATCAAATTGAATAACTTGAAATTGCCGTCTGCAAGTTCTTTGAATCTGGACTGTTCTGAAAATTTCCCGTGTTGTGTGTTAAAAGAAGATTAATCATATATGTTTTTATCTCACGCTTTTCAACTCCAGATTTGTCCTCGTAACAATATATCATTCAACAAGCTAATTCTCTACCTTACAATTTTTATGTAACATCACATTTATGTTAGTCTATCCATAATTCTGCATTTTTGAACATCGGGCGTCTTCGGGTAAGTTCGTGCATATTAATATGCTACCGAAAAATAGTAAAATAACCTAGTAATACGTCATTATAGTAATTTTAATATATACATTATAAGAAAGTATCACCAAATACAAAAATGCCCAGAACCTACCCAAGAACGAACGGGTTCCATACATGGCATGCAAAATTCCAGATAAAAAATACTGCATCATATAAAAAAAAGGAGTATCATATTTCAATTCTATTGTCAAGTTATCATAAATATGTGTAATTGATGTAACAGAGCGTTTTAAGAATTGGCATCACATTACCAAACTAGAATTAATTAACATCTATTTCACTTCATTTTCTCATTTATACCATTATCTTCATTATTTTCGACAACTTGAAATTTTAGCTCAAAGCCTACATATTTATTGCCCATCAAAGCTTTGAAATTGGAGGAAAACGAGAATGGCCGCCTCTGATGTTTTTAGCCAATGAATGTCGGCTTTTGTTATTTTTGCGTTGTTTTATTTGTTTGTTTTTAACCCTTGTGTTGAAGGGAAGTATCGGTTTTGTCAAGGCACAGAATTAAAATTATTTTTTATTCCGTCTCACATATAATTTTATTACAATATTCTGAAAAGTAATTTTGCGAAAATCAGTGGTTCGTAATCAAAATAAATCAGGCCATTTCCTTAATAGCCGAGACAGTTGCGATGAATTTTGGTTATTCTGGTGGTTATTACCGTTGTAATTGAATTCACTCAAACCAACGTCATCGTGACGTCATCAGGAGTTATGTTGGCTAGCCGGTCTTAGAACTGTAACGATCAGTCCAAAATTGTCGTAAGAGTGAATATGAATATAGACACTTATCATTGTTTTGCACTAACCGCTTGATGTGACATAATTTAGGAAGTTCACTTTGTTACATTCTGTTGACTTTGAGTCATATGCAAATGAAGTCATGCATCGTCGATAATTGAATTTCGTCATATCTAATAATAATCTGGAATTCCGATGAACTATTACCATGTAACCACTTATAACCACAAAAAGCAACTTTCAATTTATTAGATTATCGCGAAGACAACATCTGACTAATTGTTTGTTTGAGCGTGTGTTTTTTTTTTTTTGGCAATTTGCAAATTTTTAGGTCACCTGCCGAAGGTCATGGTGACCTTTTTTGATCGTGTTTTGTCCGTCGTCGTGCGTTAACTTTTTACACTTAAGAACCCTTGGATTGATTTCAACCAAACTAAGCTGGAAGCATCCTTATGGGAAAGCGCTTCAGAATTGTACACGTCATGGAGTTATCTCCCCTTTGGGGCTCTATAAGGGGCCAAAAGGGGTACATCTTTAAAAATCTTCTTGTCATGAACCGGCTATCAGATTAGATTTACGTTTGGTATTTAGAGTCTTTACGGCAAGGACTATCAAGTTTGTAAAAAAATCTGTCAAAAAATGGCCATGCTGGGGGAAGGGGGCAAAGGTGTGTGGGTGTGGGTGGTCGGCGTTACATAAACTTACATAGTGACAATTTAGAAAATCTTTTTCTACCACACAGACAGACCTTCAGCTCTGATATTTGGTATGTGGCATCATCTAGTGGACCTCTATCAATATTGTATAAATTACAACCCTAGGGTCAAAATTAGCCCGTTCCCGGACGTCACAAGTGTAACATAGGCTTGTATAGTGAAAATTTCAAAAATCTTCTCCCAAACTAGAGGGCCTAGAGCTTGTATATTTGGTATGTAGCATCATCTGGTGAATTTCTATCAAGATTGTGTAAATCATGGCCAAAGAGACAGAATTAGCCCATTCCCGGACGACACAAGTTTCACAAAGGGCTTATATAGTGAAATTTGTAAAAATCTTCTTCTCCCAAACAGGAGGGCCTAGATCTTTGATATTTGGTATACAGCATCATCTGGTGGACCTCTATCAGGATAGTAAGATAGTTAAAATTATTGCCTCGGGATTAAAATTAGCCTATTCCCGGATTCACAAATTAAACATAGGTATATATAGTGAAATGTGTACAAATTCTCTTCTCCCAAACAGGAGGGCCTAGAACTTTGATACATGTATTTGGTATACAGCATCTTCTTGTGGACCTCTATCAAGATTGTACAGATTATTGCCTCAGGATTGAAATTAGCCTATTCCCGGATGTCACAAATTTAACATAGGCTTATATGGTGAAATTTGTAAAAATCTTCTTCGTCCAAACAGGAGGGCCTAGAACTTTGATATTTTGTATACAGCATCTTCTTGTGGACCTCTAGCAAGATTGTAAAACTTATTGTTGCCTCAGGATTAAAATCAGCCCATTCACAGATGTCATAAACTAAACATAGGCTTATGTTGTGAAAACTTTAAAAATCTTCTTCTTTCAAACAGATAGGCCTAGAGCTTTGATATTTGGTATGTAGCATCATCTGGTGGACCTCTATCAATATGGTATGAATTATGGCCCTAGGGTCAAAATTAACCCAATCCTGGACGTCACTAATTATATATATGGCTTATATGATGAAAATTGAAACTCTTCTTCTCCCAAACTGAAAGGCTTAGGGCTTTGGTATTTAGTATGTAGCATACTCTGGTGTACTTTTATTTGTTTTTTTGTGCTCTTTGGACTCAAGTGACCGATAAGGCCCTATGGGCCTCTTGTTTTTATTCAGGTGTCAGAAACATTGACACCTCCTTTATCATGCATCACGCAATATTCGCAAAGTTGAATTCGATATTATCTACCTAGGTCAACAAAAGTCCTATCGGGTGACTACATACTTCCTGTTTCCTGTTTCTTCACACAACGTTATCCCGTGTTTTACCGTAGTTAGTTATTTCCTTCAGCTCGCCTGACCACAATACTTTCGTCTCACGTCCCATATTTTGTCTGTTCTCCCAGAACTACTAAAATCAAAGCACCGAAAGTACTGAAGGTGGACGTCTCTCTTTGCATAGTAGAATGATATGCCTATAAATGACATAAATGCCCGAAGGCAGAGCATTTAGCCATCGCTTTGTCTGTCCGTCAGTCCGTCAATCCGTCTGTCTGTCCATCCGTCAGTCCGTCCGTCCAGAGCGATTTCTCCATAACCCTTGGGTCAAATCAAATGAAACTTACCACGTGAACTCCATATGATATAATGCCGATGTGTTTCCCGGTTTTTGGATTTGAGACCTCGTCACGGGAAAAGGGGACTTAGGTAAAATTCAGTTTTCTCTAATTTCTCCTAGTTTAATGGTCAGAAATTGAAGAAAATCCATATTCTAGTAGCAAATTAGATGCCCTTCACCACAAACTATTTGAAATTTATTTGCGTATGAAAAGAATGTAATGGACAAAGGGGGCTTAATATTTATTAGCTTTACGTTAGCTCTCCGTGTCTAAGCAACAAAATAACATTTGCCAAAACTTTTGATTAGTAAGAGACATAGCCTTCATATTTCACATGTGCAATGCAGTCCACAAATAATTAAGATGTCGTTAAAGAATATTGGACAATGTTAGATTAGCTTTTCATCGAGAATTATTAACTATAAAGAAAACAAATGACAGATGCTGTATATCTTTTAACCTTCTGCCATCCAGTAGTAGCTTCAAAAAGCTATTTCAAAATAACATTTAACATCCAAGGAGCATCTTTGAACACACGTCACTCTATACATTTCTATTATCAGTATTAGTGCTCCAGCTAGGATCGGAAAAGTACAGGGCAAAGCAACGAGGCGTGTCCCCAGTCCAAGCGGGTGAGTTTATAGTTTTTATAATGGAAGACTGTAATAACGCCTGTATGGGTCTCATCAGGCTGGTGGCAGTAAAATATGTTGTGAAGTAATACTCTAGATAATTCCCCAGAGTGGAAAAATATACTCTTTTTTTGCTAAAAAGCAATAAAGTTTGTTATTTACAAACAAATCATAACTACAAAGAATCAGCTGTAATAACCATATTTTACTTGACCATTGACTATTTTTGAAACTCATTTTTTTCTTTTTTATTGTTAGTATTAAAATCGAATATATATATATTTTTGATAATATTTAGATAGAAAATAGAGAGTGTCTTCTACTAAGCGTTGCCAATTCTGCTAAGATTACTCAGCGCACGCTCTCTGATAGGCATTATAAAAACCTATCTCACCGAAAATGTACATGATCGCTTTTTGAAATAGACATAGACATAGACATAGTTTATTCAGTATATAAGGCCATCGGCCTATGATACATACAATACAATCGAAATGTCAACAACAAGAGTGACAAAATTTAAACAACTGAAAAATTTAGATTTCATTCTGTTTGAAGATTACAGTTTAGAGACAAATTGACAGATCATATAGCATACGAATATATATATATTTTTCTGGAAACAATATTACAGAAGCTCATTCAGAACATTTTTTCGAAGGACAAATGCTTCTGACAGATATTTCGACACTTTATAGATGGAATCTTTTGTTGTCAAATTAAGAATGTTATAGAACATTAACAAAGTTCTGTTATTAATCCAATAATTTTTGAAATGTTTTTTCCTTAACTGTTCATATAAGGGACATTCGAAAAAGAAATGATACTCGTCTTCAATAATTGAAATATTATGGCTTTTACAAACTGGACAAAATCTATGATCTGGGTCAATAGATAAATATCTGCCCTTTTCTATCATCAGATCATGTGAAGAACATCGGAAGTTTGCTAAGGATTTTTGTAAGATGTATGATAAGTCGATACTGAGGTAGAGTTCCGGGTTAAGGGCGGATTTAAAATGTTGATAATGTTTTGATTTGTGAGAATTATTTAATGCTGAGTGCCATTGTTGTTTGGAGCACAATTCAATCCTATCAGTGAAAAAGTTCAAAAATTCTTTATCATTACCCACATCTTGAACTATCCAAACATAGCCAAAACCATATGTAAATAAAATATTTTTGACATAAGTTGTCCAGTTTACCCTACCAGCTTCCTCTTGTTGCAGTAACATATAATAGCATTGCTTTGGATATCTATTGTTATTCATTCGCAGTATACTTAACCAATATTTTATGCAGTTTGGGATATAGAAAGTGCAAAGTGGTAAACGTCCACATTCTCCAAGCGCAAAAAAGTCACAAGTATTTTGAGATAAATAACATAATCTTTTACAAAACTGAATTTGGACCCTTTCAATTCTTTCAACATACTGATACCCCCAAATTTGAGACCCATAACACAATATAGGCTTGACAGTAGCATCGAAAATTTTAAACATATCGTTAACTTCTAAGGCTCCGAAATGTTGACGTAAGCGTAAAATATAATTCATTGCTTATCTAGCTTGTAACGCTAGCATTATAACGAATAAAGGAAAATCCTTCATGAAATCATCTAATCTCAACGTGCATTAGGGGATAATTACTTTAATAAAAAAAGAAGAGCCATGTCGGAGATAATATTTCAAATAGCACTAATAAGTTTAAAAAAAGATGCTCCATCTGTCCTAGGTTCGGGCTTCCTCGACTTATGTAGGATGTGACGAGGAATCCATAGTGAATTGGCCCAATTTCCGAAGAATTGCAAGGGAAGATAAAATGGGCCGGAAGAGCGGATTTTACGACTTTCACCTACTATATTTTCTTTCGATCCCTACAACGAACCTTAATAATGGGTGTAAAGCTCAAACGCTATCTTATTGCCATACGCAAGTATTTACTCGATAATTTATGTTTTGTCTACAAATAACGGGCATGTACTTTTTGTCATCCACAGGTTATCGGAAATTGCTCCCTCGATAGCGTATTGCGTGTTGTGATTGGTTGATTTGCTGATATAGCCTCGCTTTCCACTTCTACTGGTCGACCTTAGGCGGCATTTTCTGGGTAGTCTTTAATTTTTAGAGAATGGGTGGAATTTAGGGTAGAGCTATTGAAAAAAGGACAGAGCTTCGCACTTTGGGAACAGGAACCTAGCTGGAGCACAACAGGCAAATTACTCGCTGCATTATTGAAAGACTGTGCTTTATTGAAACCGTGACACCATCTACCCTGAGCGGGATATTGGTAGATGTGCTCGTATGTAAAAGGAGTCTTTATTGTGTCGCCTCATTGGCGACACTAATTGTGGTATACTCATTCTAATTTTAGATATTACGTCATGAGGGGAAATTATTTCTACCTGAGAATCGCAACTATATTCTAATAACGATTGTTTACAAGATAATTTTTTAAGTAGTACTATAAACCGTACTATGAAGTTTATCTAATCTTGCAACACACCGAAATTTCATGAAAACAATGTTTTCATTGTTTTATTTTATGCATGTCACTGGAAAGTCTCTCTTTCCGGTTTGCCCATAAAAGATTTGTCTAAAAAACAACCGATTAAACTGAAATAAATTTTTGTGTTACACTCCACTAAATTTTATATTTGTGTTGCGCCCGTTCTTTATTATGCGCTGATTACAGATACATGGTATTGTGTACATTGTGTTACCTCTTATACATTAACAATAGGAAATATCCGTAATTATTCCTATTTCATATTTTGATTTTATTCGAATCAATTCACGTCCGCTAAGATTTTGTAGTGTTTATCCATTCAAATTAGTATTGTGCACGCGAATTTAACTTTTACGATTCCGTCATTTTGAGCGGGCTTTGGATGTCTATATTTCCGGTTAATTTGTTTTAAGCTCACTTGATCATAACGTGCTCAAGGTAATAGTTCGGTAATAGTTCGGCGTCCGCCTGTCCGTCTGTCCTTCTGACCGTCCGTAAACAATTATCAAAAAATCTTCTAATCAAAATCAATAAGGCCTAGAGCTTTGATATTTGGTATATATCATCACCTATTGACCCTCTACAAAATATTTCAAAACTGTACTCTTAAAATTAACCCTTTTCTGTGCGATCCCTGATTTTTACAAAGGAAATCTTTAAAAATCTTCTCCTCCTAAACTATATGGCCAAGAGCTTTGGTATTTGGTACATATCATCACCTATTGACCCTCTACAAAATTATTATAAAGAATTATCGTTCTCTGAAAATTAGCCCTTTTCTGTGCGATTCCTGATTTATCAAAGGAATAAAGAAGGAAATCTTTAAAAAGCTTCTCCCAAACCATGAGCCCTAGAGCTTTGACATTTGGTACATATCATCATCGTTTTCCCCTCTACCAAAATACTTAAAGAAATAATGTACTCTGAAAATTAGCCCTTTTCTGTACAATCCCTTATTTTACAAAGGAATAACGAAGGAAATCTTTGAAGTCTTCTTCTCCCAAACCATAATGCCTAGAGCTTTGATATTTGGTACATATCATCAGATATTGACCCTCTACCAAAATACTTTAAAGAATTATTTCACTCTGAAAATTAGCCCTTTTCTGTACGACCCCTTATTATGCAAAGGAATAAATAAGGAAATCTTTAAAGTCTTCTTCTTCTTAACCATAATGCATAGAGCTTTGATATTTGGTACATATCATCTGCTATTGATCCTCTACCAAAATACTTCAAAGAATTATTCTACTCTGAAAATTAGCCCTTTTTTTATACGATCTGATATTTCATAAAGGAATAAAGAAGGAAATAATTCAAAGTCTTCTTCTCCCAAACCATAAGACCTAGAGCTTTGATATTTGGTACATATCATCAGCTATTGACCCTTTACCAAAATACACCAAAGAATTCTGTTTTCTGAAAATTAGTCCTTTTCTGTGCGATCCCTTATTTTAGATAGGATAAAGGATGATATCTTTGAAAACCTTCTTCTCCTAAACCGTTAGACGACGAGCTTTTATACCTGGTATGCATTGATGTCTATACTTCAAAGAATTACTATATTCAGGAAATTAGCGCTATATGGTGGGATCATCAATATAACCAGGATTAAAAGAGAAAATATTAAAACATCTTCTCCAAAATAATTAGACAGAGGGCTTTGCTATTTTGTATATATCATAAAGCCTTGAACCGTCATACTCAGGGGAGCGATTGAGGACCATCATGGTCGTCTTGCTTTTTTCGGTTTATTTTTGCGCAGTTTTGGTTTTACTTCAACGTAATTCTCTCAGTGAGCTATTGTGATTAGTCATTGTGCAGCATCTGTCCGTCTGTCTGTCTGTCTGTCTGTCCTTCCATCCATCTATCCACCAGTACATCCATTCGCATCAAATATATCTTCTTCCTCTTCTGTACTTACCATAAATTTTCCACTAAATTTCACAGAAATTATCTTTAGGTCATGCTCTTTCAAAATACTTAAAAAAATTAATTCCATGAAGAACATTGTTTCCCATGCCAACCGAGTAAAAAAACACTTAAACAATCTTCTTCTTCCAACCCATGAGGCCTACAGCTTTTATATTTGGTATATGTTATCATCTATCAACCCTCTACCAAAATGTTTGAAACAATAACCATTCCCTGAAATTAGCCCTTTTCTGTGCAATCCCTGTTTTTACATAGGAATAAAAATGGAAATCTTCAAAAAACTTCTCCACCCAAACCATAAGGCATAAAGCCTTGATATTTAATATGTATCATCATCTATTGAATCTCTGCCAAAATCTTTTCAAGAATTACTGAACTCTGAAAATTAGTCCATTTCTTTGTGATCCCTGTTTTTGCAAAGAAATAAAGGAAAACGCCTAAAAAAATCTTCTTCTCACAAACCATAAGGCAAAGAGCTTTGATATTCGGTATATATCTTCATATTTTAACCCTCTACCAAAATACTTGAAAAATTCATATCCTTTGAAAATTAGCCCCTTTATTGTCAGAGATTTGTAATACACAGGTATAAGCAAGAAAGATCTTATTCTAAAAAACAGTTTAGTATAGAGTTTTGATATTTTATATACATATCATATGAAGCCCTGGGCCATCTAATTCAGGTGAGCAATATAGGACCACCATGGTCCTCTTGTTATAATTTGTCTTTTGTTTAATTTTCACCTAAGCTTTAGGTTACAATCAAATGTTAATGTAATGGATCTAGAAATTGTAATAGCTTTATTGATGTCATTGTCTATTGCTACCTAAAAATAAGATACTTAATTAACCTTTAACCCATTAGCAGACAACAACATTTTAGAGCAGTTTATATTGAATCGAGTTGCATGCTACAATTTCTAGTTCATAAACTTTTTTTTTTTGAGAAATAAAACATTTAAATTCTTGTATCATAAGTTTTCAGTGCCAAATGAAGATAAAAAGCCAATGATATAATTGGCATAATCAGTGGTCTTTTAAAGAAAATTGAAAAGAAAGATTGGCTCTTAACTTTCAGAATGGTTGAATTCAGACTATGTAATGTATGAAAGCATTGAGACACATTCCTCATTCGCCATAAATTTTCATTAATGGAATATTTACTTTTTAGCTTGGCTTTTGTCAAACAAATTTGCAGGTATTGCAGTAAGCTCAGTGTTGTTGTCGTCAGTAAAAACACTTTAGTAGCACTGAGACTTGGAATATATATGTAACCTATCAAAAGATCAACCTGTACCAGTATCAAGGAATTAAAGATGTGTCATTTTAGTTAGAATCATGTCTTTTTCCCTACTCATATCTTTTATCCACTATCCAGCAATCAACAGCCGAGCATTGGCATTTTTGTTCAAAATTCATTCACACATACCATTGCAAACACCTTCCTAAACTTGCAAATACCTCCCAAACTTGCGACCAATGTCAAATTTTAATTGTTTCTGTAACTTGTATGTACATTCCAGTCACATTGTTGTCTTTTTTGAAAATACATAACTGATTTATAACAATCAAAATTAGGGCTCTACAGAGTCTACAATATTTACATTCTTTGTCATTTTCGTACTTTCAGACTCAATAACTTGATCTTTTTTTATCCCCCTGCATCACTAACATCTGGGGCCTATTGTTTTACCATTGTCCATTCATCTGTCTGTTTGCAAAGCTTAACTAAAATACTTAACATTGCTAATTACTGATTAGCTAATTATTCAGCTTGCAATGCTTATATTTGGCAAGATAGTAGATTTCAAAGATACACATCTGCAGATGCCCTAATTATAGTCATTTAACAAGGCAAAGGGCATCTGTCAAGGCCGAACTTTTGAAAAAATGCTGTTTTGGAGGCATTTGTGTTTCATGAATACTTCAATTTCTCTGAGGAATTATGCTTTTCCCCCATTGTAAATTAGTCGGTGCATGTAACTGAACATTTTTACGCCGCACCCGCATAAATCCTTTCACGGATAATGGTTACCACTGTCCGTCTGTCTCAAGATATTGATTTTTAAGGGCGACACAATTTACTTTTCTGTACATTACAGTAATTTTTTACTTGTGATTTCTGTAAATCATATAGAATCCTGGTATAACGCCATTTTCAAAATGTGCACTGACTATTATTTGGAGCAGACAAGTTTGAAAAATAATTTGGGCACTACTGCTCTTCTAACCTAGTAACATTCTACTATAATTTAATTGTTAGTTTCGTCTATCAAAAACGAGCGATCTGATTGGTCGAAAAATTTAATTCATACCTCCATGAACAAAATTTTGAGTACTCAGCCATTTTGAATGCTTCCGCACAAAATAGTTCACTACAAAAAGGCATCAAAATTTGTTAAGTTGTTGCATTTTTCGCTCGATGCTATTAAATTATAAGAAATGAAGATAATATTTTTTGTTTTCATGGAGGTATGAACCGAAAAACCTAATCACACAATGTATGAATCCGCTTCGCGTATTCATACAGTGTGATTAGGTTTTTCGGTTCATACCTCCATGAAAACAAAAAATATTCTCTTCATCTATTAAAGATTTTCCAAATTGGGTAACACTGGTAGACATGGTCACCGTCCACCAAAAATGAACCTTTAAAGCTAACCATGGCATTTCAACCAAACATCACAGAAATTATCCTTGAGTCATGATGTAAGAACATACTTCACATAATTTAAATCCATGAGGAACTATAATACAACAAAATAAAAAAATTCCCTCCCTTAATAGCGATGCATAGAGCTATGATATATTGGCATTAATCATTGCCTAATGACCCTCTACCAAAATACTTTTACTTTTTAGTCTACAATAAAAAATGTCCTATCTCGTGGGATCCCGGATTGTACAGAGAAACAGTAAAAATCTGCAGGAAATCACTGTGAAATCCGGAGCTATCATGATTCAGTGAGTGATACGGGACCATCATGGCCGTTTCTATGTTGTGCGAATTTGTAGCCAGACCCTTTTTGCCAAATGTAAACCTACTTACTGATATTCATTTAAAATAGCAGCGTACTCAAAATTTTGTTCATGGAGGTATGAATTGAATTTTTCGACCAATCAGATCGCTCGTTTTTGATAGACGAAACTAATAATTAAATTATTTATCTTTATTTTGGCAAAAAGATATGATTAAAGCAATACAGAGCAATTGACCAATCGCGGCTGTCGATCAATGAATCAATAGACCATTCAATTCATCTATTCAGCCCGGAATTGAAATATCAACTCCGACTTTGGCCGCCATTTTTGTAAAACATTTCTGCTGGTTCTGCAACTCACACGTTGTAAATACAGCCTAGTGAAGCTGTAGTTACGAAATTTAGGTCGCCAATCAACATTCCCATATTTGTGTAACATGCTACTGGCCATATTTTCTTTTCTAAAATAACGCCGTTTAAAATCGAAGCGGGACTCCATGTTGGAGTCAATGGGCGTGGCCAAAGGAGTAAGTTGGCGGGGCCAGAGATGGGTCAAATACAGTCCCCTTTTGCAGTTTTAGATTAACTATCCTCTGCACCCTCTTTGAATTATAGGAGTCTTGAAAATTGACCAATTACGACTGGCAAAATCAAAGAATCAATCGACCAGTCAAATGATTCATTTAGACCGGAAGTGAGCATTTACTCTGATATAGACCGAAATTTTGAATAAGCTGAAGTTACGGAGTTTGCGTCACCAACCAACCATCTAACTTTTTGGTTGCATTATCTTTGCCATTATTTTTTTTCAAAATGATGCTACTAAATATTGAAGTGGAACTTCCTGTTGGAGCCTGTGGGTGTCGCAAGCGGAGTCAGTGGTTGCGCCAGTGATCCATTTATTGTCATCTAGTTATGAGTATTAACGTTGTTCTAAATAAATAATAATTTCGTTGAAAAATTACTTTCAACGAAAGCGTTACTTTACCATAATTTCGGATATATCGTAACTTCTGCACACAAAGCGAAAAGTCTGTATAACTAAAAGATTGACAAATATGTGATGGCCGTTTTTTTGTGTTTTTTTTTTTTTTTTTTGGGGTAATCAAAATTTTTAGCAAGCAAATCGTCAGCTTTGAAAGCTAAAGTTGACAGACACAATCTTTAGGTCTTCTCAAAGTTCAACGAGTGCTTACTGCCATTGGAGGATTAATCATTAAATCTATAATCTATTGAATGTATACGCCATAAAAGTAGCTCTTATGTATTTCAGGAATATTTTGCAAACTCTATTCAATTGTACCCTTTTTAAAGCATGCTATTATTTACCCATTCCCAGTCAATTCCTCTTTTTAAGTATCTCAAGAAAACACTTCGGAAAACATTGTGGCCAGTGAAGAAATTGCTTGTAACAAGCAATTTCTTCATTGTCAACAATATTTTCTACCCAACGTAGGAAAGATCTTCTAAATTCAACCACCTTAAAATTGTCGTCTGCAACTTCTTTCAATTTGAACAAGTCTGAGTTGTAATGGGTTAACTCCTGGGTTACTTTAACCTCGTTCATTTATCATGATAACCTTTGGCAAAGAAGATTACTTTACAAAACTCTGCTTTGCTAGCTTGCAGTACTTTCTGTACTTTGATTTATCACTTTCACGCGTGTCTATCTGGCTATCTTGATAAGGGTATTAAGTACTTCAACGGTCTCCTCGTGTTGCGATTGATATATGTCTCTCAGTGCTTATTGAAAACTGGTTATCTTGAAGGGAATATCCTAACATAGCAGTTTTCCGTTGTTTATTTCGTATGTGATTATATAATTAAAGGTTGAAAATGGCCAAACGCTTTCTTAAATTCATAACAGTGGCTTTTATTCTTTCGTATATGGTACTAAAAGCGATATCATTTGACGTTACGTTTGAGAAGATGTCAACGTTATATTTACCTTATGAATACAATCATACAGAGTATGGACTTGGAAAAGACGCAGCTGAACAGATGGCTTATGACCCTCGTTCAAAGCTGATGTATTCTGTAGGTAGGTATTGTTAACCCTTTGTGTGTTTTTGTTGTTGTTGTTATAGGTTTTCAAAACGTTTGTTTAGTCTAAATTTCAAAGGGGTAGCAGACGGCATAATAAATAAGAACAATTTAAAAAGTTCCATTCTATACGAAAAAAAATATTGTGGAAAAAGAATATTTTTCTTTCTTCTTTTCCACAAAGCTTTCTCAATTGTAATATCACAGGAGCGTAGAAATCAGGGAATGTTCAGGAAAGGGTTAAGTACAATTGAAACTGGGGTTAAAATAAATCTTAGAGAAATAAAAACAAATTTGGTTACCGAAACAAAATATTTTGAACATTGCCTATTTATATTATACCATCTTTTCTTACGGAATCCGAAAACAATTCATCAAAATAAATCGAACCCCTAGGAAGTTTTCTTCCGTCACATCAAAAAGTGACATTTACTTAATCTTTAACGTAGTTCCGTTCTTCGGATAGATGTTTTTTAAAGCCGGTGAAGCAGCCTTTATTATTGCCTAATAGAAGAATAAGAAAAGATGTTTTCAATATTCAGGCCATACAAGCGTACATGTCATCGAATTCGCCGATTTCAACTACAGCATGACCGTCCTCTACCACGTGTCTTACGACAATGTTGACGTCACGGATGTGGAAGTGTGTGGAGACTTCCTGTTTGTTGCCTTTGACAACCGGACAGACCGAACACAGGGTTACATAAATGTTTACGAAGTCTACAACCGCGAAAACAACACATTGAACTTAGTTCATAAAGTCATGGGTAGGTACTTTATAATTTGTCCTTAGACATTGCGATCCTACGCATTGCGTATCTTAAGTTCACACCACAGATGGTTTTTAGTAACTGAAGTACATTTATTTGGCTAACCGGAACATGTTACCACTTTTTGGCGTGTAGTATAATTCTGTAAGCCAAATAAGTTGTAACTTAGAAGAATATTTCAAAGTAACAAAAGCAGTAGTATCCCCTTTGAATTTGAACAATTGTCGGGATGCAGTAATGAAGTCGAATTTCAATAATTGACGTTACTTGAATTTCTACCCGTTGATATAACTCAACACCACACCCTGAAGGGTATACCTTGGGAAGTTACTATGTATAGTATGACGAAAGTCAATGGATCAATCGCTCGCTCCGCCTACTTAGTCATTTGGCCACGACTATTGACTCAAACAGAAAGTCCCGCTTCGATTTTAAACGGTGTAATTTTTGCAAAATTTCTAGAGGGCAGCATGTAACACAACAGTAGAATGGTTAATGAGTCGCCAACCCAACGAAAATGTTTCACACAAACGGCGGCCAATGTTTGAGTTCAAATCTTAATTCCGCCGCTTAATGAATGATTTTATCGGTCGGTATTTACCTTGATTGACATACGCGATTGATCAAATGCGATTCTACGAAAGAATAACTATTGACTGGTGTTTTACTGTAGGGTCTAAAATTTTGCAAAACAGGAAAGGGTTAACCAATTCAAAATTGTTGTCTGCACCTTTTGATCGGCATAAAGTACTGCTGTACATATTGTTAAATATTGTATATATTTATTTAAGATTTTAACAAATTTTCCTTTAGTTGGTGCACTTCCTGATATGATCCACCCAACAACAGATTGTTCTAAACTATTCATTGCCGTTGAAGCAGAGCCTTATAGTGGTCCACAAGGGTTTGTCGATCCACCCGGGGGCGTTGGTATCATCAAATTTAGTTCAACACCAGCGGGCAACTATACTTACAAGATGTTGGGGTTTGAAGCTTTTGATTCAAGGTATGTTTATATTTGGTTCACGCCCTGGTTAAAACTATTATGAAGGTGCATATCGAAAATGTCTTAAATGAGTATCAATCGACTAAATAAAGGTCGGCAAAATTGTGGTCGTTTGATAGAACGTCCGCTTTACCCTTTCCTGTTCAATCCCTGGTTTTAACGTCTCTTTGATTTTATACATTAGAGAACATTATGGGAAAAGAAGTAATTGCTTGTACCAATTAATTTCTTCTTTTCCACAATATTTTCTACACTACTGATTTAGCTATTTTTAGAAATTAAATCCACTTTAGATTTTCATCTGCAACATCTTTCAATTTGGATAGGTCTAAAGTTTTGCAGGGTTAATACACTTTTTGGAACATGACGGATCGGTACTACTGCTTTTTTAAATCATTGCAAGATTTTCATTTAATCCTATCGTGATGGAACTCATTTAACCAATTCCGACATGCACACAATTTAGACTGGTCCAAATTCAAGGAAATAATCACACTGTAGGAATACGCGAAGCGGATCCATACATAAGTGTGATTAGGCTTTTCGGTTCATACCTCCATGTAAACAAAAAAAAAAATTGCTTATAATTTAATAGTATCGAGCGAAAATATCAAAACTTTTGATAGTTTTTATATATGGAACTTTCTGTGCGGAAGCACACAAAAAGGCTGCGTGCTCAAATTTTGTTCATTGAAGTATGAATTAATATTTATCGACCAATCAGAACGCTCGTTTTTGATAGACAAAACTGAAAATTTATTTATTTGTCTCTTTGAGACGTTTTTAATAAGATACATAAACCAATGATTTAGGTTTAATAACTTTACTATAAGAAACGTCCATTATATGAAGAGTCTTTGTTTTTGTAAAGGGGATTTTAACTATGGTCGCTTTATAAATGTTGTCGCTTTAACACTTTCCTGTTTGGCAAAATTTTAGACTGGTCCAAATTCAGAGGATAGTAGACGACAATTTAAATTCGAATTTATTTGAAATATGATTATTCAATAGGATATAAAAAATTGTGAAAAAAGAAGAAATTGCTTGTTACAAGCAATTTCTTCTTTGTCCACAATATTTCCTCAAGTATAAAAACGCCGGGACGTAAAAACTAGGGTTTAAACAGGAAAGGGTTAATAGAGGTGTCCGCTTGAGTAAAATTGACTCTTTTTGGTTAGACTTATGAGACGATGGCCGAAACATGTTTCTTCTTTGCAGATTTTATTAAATACCATTATAACAGGCACGTGAAGTCTAATTGTTTTATTTTTTCACTTGTTTTTGATAATATAGACATTGAATATTTTTCATACAAGCTCTCCGATATACAGAAGCTAATAGTACAAAAGATAAAACCATTTTATTTATTTTTTAGTCTTAAATTACCTCCTTTTCCGTTGGAATATGATATAATGAAATAGTGATACTAGGCTTAATCCTCGTAACATCAACAAACGGGGCGACATTGACATATAAATGAACTTGATTTGTGGTTTATAATCCTAAATATTTATCTTTCCTAATTTGAAATTGAATTTTTGAATGTATTTTCTGGTATTAGTGTAGATGAACTTGAACAATCTGGTGTCCGGTTTGTATACCAGGACAACAACAACACGTTTAGTAACGACGTGGAACCAGAGTATATTGCCTTTAGTCACGATGAGACAAAAGCTTACTTTTCATTACAGGTAAGCTTACCTAGTGAGAAGGTTACTTGACCAATCGCGGCTGTCAATCAAATAATAAGTCGACCAATGAAATCATTCATTTAGAGTGGAAGTTAAATTTGAACTCTGACATTGACCGCCATTTTGTTGGTTTGGGGACTTTGACGTCGTAACTACAGCTTATTCAAGTAATCGGTAATTTAGGGTAGAAGCGATGTGGAAATCAAGAAATTTCTAATATCAAGCAATTTCTTCTTTTTTTCACAATATTTCCAATTGTCTTTCCCCTCTCTCTCCCCCTCTCTTTTTTGTTCAATAAAAAGACGATTATGGCATCACCAGAATACGTCATAAAGTTACGTCATTTACAAACTTACAATATTTAGCTGCGATTTCGTAGCCCTCTTATCTGCACGCCAGCAGATTATCGGTAAGAGGGCTACGATATCGCAGCTATACAATATTATATTTGAGAATGAGCACAGAAGACCCATCACGTGAAAGAGATACCAACTCCGTAACACAAATAATTGAAAATGAGACACTATCCAGCAGAGGTCAATTAAAGGTAATTTGAATATTTTGAAAAATAAAAAAGTAGAAAAACGTAGTAAGACCATTCTAGATTAAAAAAAATAAATGAATAAGATAAAATAAAGAAGCGAAAAGTATCGACCCTGGTCAGTCTATGTACTTCACGCAGTCTAACCAGTCAGTAAACTTTACGCACTACGCGAGCCGGCGTCATAGCGTACTCGGTAGCGCATCAGACTCCAAATCTTCAATCACTGGATGTCATAGGTTCGATCCCTGGCGAGGGCACATATCCTTTCCAACATTTGTCTCTCACCAATGGGTGGATAATCGTAGATCTAAGTGGGATAGCAGCTGGAGGCTAGGAAAGGATGTAGTTGTAGTACTGGTGTGATGAATAAAAGGAATCCATTGTAGGTGCTCCAGTCGCCGCGATATGACTGAAATACTGTTAAAAGTGGCTTTAAACCCCAATCAACCATCATTTACGCACTAGGCAGAAGGTCCCCTTTCGCTCGTTAGGTCAAATAAGGTAAGCTATCACAGGTACAGTCAAACTGACATCTTACACTGATGGTTCACTAAACTAGCCATGTTTTCACCATGTGCAGGTATGATAAATATCATGTTTGTTTAACACATCTTTTGACTCGGTTGACATTTTAAAATGGGTCATCTTGCTGCACTTAACCCTTTCCCGTTTCTTGAAATTTTAGACTGGTCCAAGTTGAAAGGGGTTGCCGACGACAATGAAAACTGGATGCAATTTGAAATGAAACCATCCTATGTGGTAGAAAATATTGTGGAAAAAGGAGAAATTGCTTGTTACAAGCAATTTCTTCTTTTTTCAACAATGGTTTCTCAAGTATAAAGTCACAGCAACGTAAAAGCCCGGGTTTAAACAGGAAAGGATTAATATATAGATATAAGACCCGTAAAGTGTTATGGGTCAATATCGGAAGTGCAAAAAGTGCAGCACGTGATTAGATGACGGGACTTAGATAGGCTGTCCCGTTAATGAACCCATTCCCACACAACCTCGCTTTTTGACGCCCGCCCCCCGCAAGAGAAACAATTGGGCAAAATGTGTAAAAGGAAGAATTTTTTTGCAACAATCACGTTATATTCTAATAAGAAAGTTGAAAATGTCGTAACATTTCATAAACTTGTCTGCAACTCCTTTCAATTTGGACAAGTATTATATGTTTGCCGCCTGTTGGTTAACAGATTTCTTGGTGGTATATACAGGCAATTCTACTTTACTTTTTATACGTCGACGGAGGCGGTCGTATATTGGCGTCATCTTTTCCGTCCGTCCGTACGTACGTACGTCCACTTTTCTCGTGAGCGCAACTCCTCCAAAGTTTCTGGATGGATCTTTTTGAAACTTGGTCAATGTAATCACCTTAATATGTAGATGTGCATTAAGTAAGGATTTTATGGTTCATTGACTTTTGCCTCAGTTATGCCCCCTTAAAACTAAGTCTCTGGGACTTATTAAAATTGCAGCCTTGTGAACACAACTCCTCCTAAGGTTTCTGGCTGGATCTAAATGAAGCTTGGTGGGTGTTATCACTTAATTGGTAGATGTGCATGAAGTAAGGATTTTATTGTTCATTGACTTTTGCCACAGTTATGCCCCCTTAAAACTTAGTATATGGGGCCTATTGATATTACAGCCTTGTGACCGCAACTCCTCCTAAGTTTCTGGCTAGATCTAAATGAAACTTGGTGGATGATATCACCTTAATTGGTAGATGTGCATGAAGTAAGGATTTTATGGTTCATAAATTTTTCCCTGACTTATGCCCCCTTAAAACTTAGTATATGGGGCTTATCGAAAGTGCAGCCTTGTGAACGCAACTCCTAACTTTTTGTCTTGATTTAAATGAAACTTGGTCAATGTCATCACAATAATTTGTAGGTGTACATGGATCAACGATTTTATGGTTCATTGATTTTTGCAAGAGTTATGTCCCTTGACACTTAGTCTATGGGCCCATTCAATCAATCAATCATAACATACAGTCTGAACTTGACAATTTATAAAGGTAGTCTGCAAATGTTTTGAATTTGGTTCTGTCAAAATACGTAGTGTCTACAATTATTTTCGCGAAACAGCAGCAAAGTGGCGGCGTATATTGTGACGATGGCACTCTTGTTCATTTCGAAATGTCCTAGATTTCCTCTTTATATCTTTTGTGCCCGCCATGCAAAAAGGACATTGGAATTCGAAAAGTAACGAACCTGTTCAAAGTGTTCTAGATAAATGGGACAAAAACTGTTCGTATTTGACATATTTTACTCTAAAAAAGATCATTTCATTTTAAATTACTTCATTTCAACAAGCGACCTCTGATTGACCTCTGCTGGATATCATCTCTTTATCAAGCATTTGTTTAACGGACACCCCATCGGCCCTCATTTCCCTTCGCGGGTCATATTTATTTTGCTAGTCTGTACTGACCAGAGGGTTCTTGTGCGATACATGGATCACGTATGAAATGAGCTATCTGGTTAACGATTGCAATTTCCTTTTGAAACTTACACCTGTTTCAAAGTTAGATATATATTATGTACTGCAGGTAAATCTTGTAATAAGCGGCCACTGAAGGGTTGGCCTAAAGGTGGTCGCTTAAAAGTATGGTCAAACCAACAAAAAAGGTTAACAAAATTGGCTGCCAATGTCCGAGATTAAAACCCATGTCAGGTCTCAACGAATGATTTCATTGGTCGACTGGTTATATGATTGACAATTGCGATTGGTCAATTGGGATAGAAAATTATTTTCATTTTCTTGTTGTGAAAATAAGAAATATCCCCTAAAAGAGAAAGCGTTGCATGCTTATACAAGGAGTGTAGGTTGATTAAATTTCACCAAATGAGGGACATTCTGTGTTATCTTCCCTTTGTACTGTGGCCATTAAATCAGAGGCGTGCCAAATTGTACATTGGTCCTTTCACTTCATTACCTTTGTTTTCATCCTTGTTCAGTATGGGGAAGTTGCGATTTTTTATTTGCCTTTTCTTGTTTTGTTATAAATACAAATCTCTCGATGGTGTTAGTTTATGGTTCAGAAATAACATAGAAACGTATTTTCAACATGAAGGGAATTTTCCAGCTCTAAAGTTTGCATTATACAGCTGATCTTAAAACCAGACAGTGCAAAGAAAGCTAGGATAAAGTCCAAGTAAAACACCGACAGGGACCAATGTATTTCTGGACAGTATTCAAGGGAGATAACCCAAGAATTCCACCATTGACCAAATTTCCTCGGAAACACATGTTTTTTTTTTTTTTTTTTTTTTTTTTTTATAGTTTCTACTTTTTTCGAACAGTTTTTCCAAACAAACCATTTTGACATTATCTAACAAAGATGCATAATTTTCAAGATCTGAAAATTAAGTTACACCCTGAAATTACGATTTCTTTGAATGAAAAACGCATTAATCAAAAACATATTTTCCCTGGTAATGTGTTTTGTGAAATATTTTCAAATCCCTGATTTTATTGAAACATTTAAACATGGTCATGATTTCTGTAAATTCAACTCATAAGTTAAAGCGGCTCCTGTACAGATTATGAAACAAACGTTGGCTCTCAGTTTTCAAATTTCTAGCTGTAATGCTTTCAGATATTTGTAAGAAGGTAATGAAGCTAATTTTGTTATGAAAATGACTGTTCATAACTTTAGAAAAAGAAGGAAAATTAGCACAAATGTTTTGCGTTACGAGACGCCAAAAGAGTCAGCAAAGTACAGCTCGAAATGGAGTCGGAATTCATCGTGTAAATACGTTATTTGTAGATTGCAACGAAAATTGTCATATTTGTGGTTTCGATGACGTATCAATTACGCCATTAGCTTCCGCTAACAATACAGCCATTATCGACATCACTCGAATATTAACGACCTATTCCGATAAATTCCGATGTTTCAAAGTAGGACACAGGGAATATATCAAATTAAATCACATTTATAGTGGATATTTATCATGAAAATAACATTAATAACTATTAGAAAAACAGATAATTTTCCTATATCAAATTTTCATGAAAATGTATTCATGGGCCATTTTAATCGAATTTTGTTAAGAAAAAGGTTCACAAACTGCAATTTTCTCAGAAACTGCAAGGAAAGCCATCCTGATTTTTCAGCATATTACTTTATTTGTATACTCAGAACACGGTATTTTTATAAAGATTTTGTCATGTTGTGGTTGGTTAACTCCTGGTTTACTCTAACCTCATTTATTTATCATGATAACCTTTGACAAAGAATATTACTTAACACTAGCTAACAGTACTTTCAGTACTATGATTAATCTCATTTTCGGCGTCACTGATGGTTCAACGACCAAGACATGACACAGTTATCACTATATACGGACACGTATGATAGGTAAAATGTTTACACAGTCTTTTGCCTACGCTGACCTTGTTTTTAAACCCTTTACCAGACGATAAAATTCAAGACCGGTCAAATTCAAAAAGGTTGCAGACGGTAATTTCTAGTTGATGACAGTGAAAAATTCTTTGTCTTTTGTGGAGAAAAAATTGTGGATAATTAAGAAATTGCCTGTTAAAGCAATTTCTCTCATTTTCATTTCCATAATGTTTTATAAAGCCTTTTTTCTGTGGGAGTCATAAAGCGGGTTAAACACGTGGTAATTCTTTGGTAAATATTCTCTTAAAACTTTGATATTCGTAAGCGCCTCATTAAAACCGATATTCTAACATGATTTTTAACCTACGGAATGGTAAAGTAACTCGAATTGGTTTATTGTTCTGTTGTACAACTTGAAAACGGACCTATATATTGACACTTTCAAAATAACTGCAAGATAAACGTTTTCAAGGTATGTCAAAAAGTGTAGACTTTTACAGTTCAATAGGACTAAAAGAGGACACTCGTATTATTTAATGTCACCCTGACCCTATCAATCAAAGGACTGAAAGTACTGAGAAGCTGGAATGGGCTGAAAGGGTCATAACTGTGGAATTCGGATCAAATTCATTTATTACTTTCCGAGTAAGCCTCCCTCCTTTAAACTTAAACCAGCATTCCAATTCGTGTACATATGTGCGTGAATAACGCACAAAGACATAAATCCACATACAGAAATAAAAAACTAGCATTGTCTTAACCCATTCCCAGACAGTGACGCTTTTAAATGATCCTCATTATGAAAGCTTTAGAAAACATTGTGGAGAATGAAGAAATTGCTTGTTACAAGCAATTTCTTTCTATCCATAATGTTTTGGGTCCAAAAAGACCAGGATTTTAAAGATTTCATCAACTTACAACTGTCGTCTGCTACTTCTTTGAATTTTGACTGGTCTAAAAATTTTATCATGTGGGAATGGGTTATAAGCTCGTGTCACGCACAGCAAAATTAGAATTTTCATGCATAACATTCTCCTTTTGATCAACTGTAATACGTGAACTCCTTTTAGAATCTTGAAAACAGAGAATAACATATTCTACAGTAAGAAATCAATGACCTCGATGATTATTTGACCCTCAACTCGGCCAATTCTGTAACGATCATACTAAACTCACGTAGATTTTCACTTCAAGTTTATGAGTATACGTGGAAATTTGCGGAAAAGCGCGGAAACTTGTTTCAGGGTGATCGATTTGAAATACCGGTTTAGACTTAGGAAAAAAGGATATTTAAAGCGTTATGAGTAAAATTTAAAAGAAAAAAAAAGACGTTAACGTTATTGTTTGCACATGAAAGTTTTGCCCTTTTCCTAAAAATTCCTATAATATGATGAAGATAGTATCAAATTATCTTCGGCGTCCTGTAGTCGCGCGATTTCCTTATTCGTTATTTGGCTTTAGAACCGTAAAAATCCTAAGTAAAAAGGACCAAGCTTAAAGCTAGTTGACACTTGTTAAAGGTTTGATGTGTTATTATTGATTTCAACTTGTAAATAACGACATAATAAAGCGTAATTATTTAGTATATAAGTAGAAACCGGAAGTTGATATTTTAACATTCCAATTTTCAAAATCTTCTACTTTCGTCTTGCATCTTTGATTTTTATTGAGTAAAAGCTGTAAATCCCACAATAATCGCGTTTGGTTGATGCCTACGATCCCCCTTAATCGCTCTAGAATGTTTTAAAGCACTGGGAGGCGTGATTATTGTGAAAGTGCATTTGCGACCTGAGCCATATTTGTAAACATTACCTAGCTATGGTCACATGACTACCACATGTCACTTGAGATCACGTGATTACCAAACACGGGACGGCGAATCACAAAAAACAAATTACTGCGCTGATTGTTACCTTATTTTTCAATAATTTAAAGCAAACAAAGCATGTTTGGAAGTCTCTAAATGAATTTTTATATCATCCTTTAAATGTGCTATATTATTGTCTTCGGCTACAACTAACTGATTGTCCGTGGCAAATCGAGATGAGAAGTAACCCGATGTCTATTCATATCTAAGATATCACGTGATATGTGTTATCAGGAAACCCGAAATGAAATTGTCTTGTGTTCATTTTGCGGTTTTGTTAAATCTAAGTTGGAATTGCTGCGCATTCCAACTTAAAAATGGGAACTCCACTGAGTACCCAAATGAACCATCGCTCAAATGTTCGGTTAAAAGGGGGTATCTATATTTTTGTCTTCATGTCACAGACGTTTAATAATCTTTATTCCCTCTTATACATTATTTGAAAACAATCTTCTGAAAAGTATTTTTGCGAAAATCAGAGGTCATTCCAGGGTTTTTTCCTTATAGCCGACGTAGGCTTTTAATCTATTTTAAAATTATGCCGAGACAGTTGCAATGAATATTGGGCTATTCATGTGGTGCGTATAAATGTTGAAATCAGGCATTCTGTTCGAATTCGCTTAAACCAACGTCATCGGGAGCAAAATTCGCTAGAATGTTTTCGCTGCCGTAAAGATCAATCCAGAACTGTCGTACGAGTTATGATAAATATAGACACTTACCGTAACAATTGATGTCACATAATTCAGAACGTTGGTTGTTTCCCTTGTCTTCCCGTCATCTTCTGCTGAATTTCGGTCCAATGCGAATGAGGTCAATAGTATGCCGTGGATTCTTAGCCCTCGTCCTGCTGAATATTTTTCCTCTTTTCACTATATTTTAAAACTTTGACATAATTCATTGATCTTGTATTCAAAGATTCCTCTAACAACAACACAATAAGCAGGTAGTGTAGGCTAAGATCAGACTGCACATCTGTGCAGGCTGATCTAAGTCTATACACCTGCCAAAACCATTGTCACAGCAGGAGTATTCAGGGATCAGCATGACAAGGATTGAAATAATGTGAATTAACGCCGAACCTTTCCTAGATAATCACTAAAAGCTTTTTAGATCTATCAGGGTACTGTGAAGACAATATCTGATATATAGCTAATTATTAAAGGTCCTTTTTAGCACATTCTAAGTAAGCAATTGGGAAATTTTTCCTATCTGGGTTTCAAATACATCGATGCCTCCCTTTAACCCATTACTGCATTACATTTATTTTCGACCGGTTCTAATTGAAAGAAATTACAGTTAGAACCAATTTCTCTTTTTTCACAATCTTTTCAAAAGCTCTGATTCTTCAGTGCGTTAAAAGCGGGATTAAGTGGTTATGATTTTAATTCGGACCAAATATGATCGTTTTAGATGCTCCCATTGTCTCCCAACTATGGGTAAATTATCGTATACCTAAGTGGGATGAGCAAGTGGAGGCTCGGAAAGTATGTAATGGTAGCACTGGTGTGAGAAATACAATGAATCTATTGTTAGGTGCTCCAGCCGCCGCGATGACTGAAATACTGTTAAAAGTGGCGTTAAATCCCAATCAATCAATAAAATCCATATATAAGGGTTTCTGCTGTTTATCACCCTTCTATTATTCGGCTAGTTTTTGGATATCAGATGTTATTAAGCAGGGTAAATTATTCGACCAAATCAAGCCGCCTTAACCCATTCCCATACAATCCCTTCTTTTTACATTCCTCAAGAAAAAAAGCTTTTGGGAAAATTGTGGAAATAAAGAAAGTGCTCGCATCAAGCAGTTTCTTCATTATCCACAATGTTTTCCGTCCAAGTAGCCGAAAAAATTAAAAGTTCCACCAACTTGAAATCGTCGTCTGCAGCTTCTTTCATTTTGGACCAGTCTAAAATGATGCTGTGTGGGAATGGGTTAAAGGTTGCCGCTGACTACATTTGACGCTTCATGGATGGAATAAGAATTAAATAAACCAACTTAACTGCGATTTTTGAACGCTTAGATATATTGAATACTGTATTTGGTTTCTGTTTATGAATATTTGGTTTCGGTTTATGTGTGGCAAACATTGTAGGAAAGAAAGAATTTGTTTGTAACAGCGGCTTTCTAAATTTTCGTTGTTGAGTAATCGTCAAGCCGACGATCTACAGAAAAGTCGCAACTTTCAAGTTCGACGGCTTTAAATATAGGCGTTTTTTATTTCTTTGCAATGCTGATAAAATTTAAAACATTAACTCTAATAAATTTTAATAAGCGAAATTAAATTCAAGTCGGTATACCAAGAAAACTAGTTTTATTCTTGTGAAGAAATTTACATAACTACTGCGTTTTAGGAAGAGAACCCGGATTTAAAAGTACGCCATAACCCATTCGTGGTGTCGTTTAAATGATATGCGTTGAATGTAACTTGTCTATGAAAGTTTCTTAATCTTGTCTTATTGACCAATCGCAGGCCCCACCAGCGCATGCCGTTGGCCCCGCCCATTGACTCCAACAGAAAGTTCCATTTTGATATTGAACAGCGTTATTTAGCAAAATTTATGCCTAAAACCTGCAACAAAAGGATAAAATGATAAGTTGGTGGTCTAAACGTGATAACTAGAGCTTTAATAAGCTGTAGGCACGACGTTTAAGTCGCCAAACCAACAAAAATGTTTCAACCCAAAGGCGACCATTGTCGGAGTTGCTTGTAACAAGAAATTTCTTCGTTATCTACAATGTTTTCCATAGTTAATTTCAATGGGGCATCAGAAAGTGTCATTGTGTGAGAATGGGTTAACAAAATACTTGTTGAGCCAAATTCGTGAGCTATAGTTCTGACATCGAAACAGGTAGAGCGCCTATATGCTAGACCGAAGGTCCAAGTTCGAATCTTAACCAGGGGTGATTTTGTCGTTCTTTTTATGTTCTTTTTTTATCATAATTCTTTTTTTTTTTAATCATTATTTTTGTTACTTAATATTTTACAAAATGTGTTAGTTTTACTCCCACATGTCACAAAGGACCTACAACCAATCACTATCAAACACATTTCATTTGTGGTTTTTGTTTTGTTTTTTTGTCATGTAATTAAATGTGAAGAAGTCAAATGCTAGTTTAAATGTTAATTGACAGAATTGATAAATAATAATAATGATAATCAATTAATATCGAACTAGATTTTTTTTTTTAAAAAAAAGTCAAATATCTATCTAGATAGAAAAATGCATACAAAGTAAATTTAGTCCTAATGAGGCAAATTGCAAAGAAATATTTTTAATAGCTAAGAGATAGTGTTTGAGCTAGTCTCGATCCACACCATTCGAAAAGACGGAAATTATTGGCTCATTTACTTAAACTAGAAAGAAAGGTTGATATGTTGGACCGGTAAACCCATTACCAGACGACAAAATTTTAGACTGGTCCAAATTCATGGAGTTTCAGACGACAAGTTAAAGTCAGAAAACATTGTGTAAAATGAAGAAATTGCTCGTTACAAGCAATTTCTTTATTTTACACAATGTTTCCAAATTGTTTTTCTTGAGGGGCGTCCAAAAGCGCCAAGGTGTTGGAAAGGGTTAACAATCAGAGTACATGTACATGTTTCTATGAGTGTGCTTTATTATGGGAGTAAGTACGCGTAAAACCATCTTCCGTTTTGAAAATTATAGACCAGATCAAATTCAAAGGATTTGCAGACGAAAATTTAAATGAATTTAATTTGAAAAAATAACCATTCAGCAGGGTAGAAAATATTTTTGAAAAGGAAAAATTGCTTGTTACAAAATTTCTTATTTTTCAACAACATTTTCTCAAGTATAAATTCACAGTGACGTAAACTCCTGGGTTTGTACAGGAAGTGGTTGCACCACCACCACCACCAACAACAACAGGCTATCAATTATTATATTCCATTCACACCGGATTCAAATTTGTAAGGTTTTTGAAATGTACCTTTTGAGACTATATTTGTGCATGAAACGGCTGACCTTTGGCGCGATACTCTATTACCAGACAAAAAAACATTTAAGACTGGTCCAAATTGAAAGAAGTTGCAGAAGACATTCCAAATGATGCTAAACATGGAAAATAAGTGCCTAATAGGACAAGAAACATTATGAGAAAAACAAAGAGAAAAAAGTTGCTTGTGACAAGCAATATCTCCTTTTCGAATAAAATTTCTATTTTCTCATTTCTCCAGGGCGTAGGAAAGCGCTATTGTGTGGTAAAGGTGTTAATTTTCCAATATACCAGCAAAATTATCAAAGCGTTCCTTTTTAATGAGGGTGAAAATATAACATAATCTCTGAAAATGAAATAACATATGAAAAAGGTAGACTAGCTGCAGTCGGTTTTGTTTTGACATTTATCGTTTAATATATTTTCCTCATACATGTCTATTTGGTCCAAGTTTATTTTTTTGGCTATTGCCAAACAAAAACGAGCCTCATTTTTCGAATCAGGGGACTTAATTGACATCCTTGTCCAACCACGGAAAGATTTAACTCCCCTTAAGAAGAGTCTAGTCGCCAGACAAATGAAAAAGGCTATGAACTTGAATTACATCACGATTGCTTCCACACCACAAATTGTAGTACATGTATAATCATGAACGCACATCCCTGGTCAGTCTGTTAGCGAAGAAAGTAAAAACAATATGAGATTGTGCTGTTATGACATAAATATACGACTTTATTTTCCACTGACTTTCAGGAAAACAATGCGATCGCTGTTGTAGATGTTGAGTCAGAAACTATCGAACATATTTTTGGGTTGGGTTTTAAGAACTGGTCGGCAACAACTTTAGATCCTAGTGACGAAGATGGAGGTAAGAATTCAGAATGGTACCATTTTCCTTATTGTAACGCTTTAACATCACAGCTACTCGATGCAATCTTGATTAACACAATCCCGCTTGTTGACGCCCCCATAAAAAACAACAACAACAACAACAAAAAACCCCCCCAAACAAACCTGTAGAACACATTTAAAATCAGGAAATTATTTCTAACAAGCCATCGAAACTTAAGTTTATTCAAGCAATATACAATGCAACAATACAATACAAAAAGTTTATTGCATTAATAATGTTTACTATGTTTACAGCAAATAATCGGACAAAATAGAGGATTAACAGAAGAACATGTCATTTACGTGAACATTAGTTAATTTCTTCGAGAAAATGCATAATACAAATATTTCGCCAAAATAAAAATCACAGACTTTGATCTATTTGTCATAAGATTAGTGAATTTTTTAATCGTTGGCCAAGTATAATAGTAACGTTTTAGATATTTGGTTCTAAGATCCGAGTATTTCGGGCAAATAAGTATAAAGTGAAATTCATTTTCGACCATGTTTTTATCACAATGTTTACAAATTCTATCTTTCCTTTCGATGTTTAAGTATCGACCATATTCAATTTCCAAATTATGAGACGAAATTCTAAATATAGTAAGTGCACATCTGATCTTTTTGTCTTGTATAAAGTCTAGGTATTTTTCAAAGGCAAAATCGTGTTTGAAGAGACAATATGTTTCAAGTCGATTTGTATTATTAATAGTTGAATACCACTGCTGGTTGAATATATCTAATAACCTTTGTTGTATTATATCATAAGTGATTTGTGTGGTAAAAATTATTCAAGCTGTAGTTACGACGTTTAGATCGCCATACAACCATTTTACTTTTTTGTTACTTGTTACTGGCCAAAACTTTGCAAAATAACGCAGTTTAATATCTAAGTGGAACTTCCTGTCGGAGCTCAGTGGGCGTGGTCAGCGATCTGTTCATTTTGATTCTTTTCGCATTTATTTAGGTTGTCCGTTTTCGCATGTTGGGTCAAATATTTTTAAATGTTACCCTGCATATTTCATTTGTTCAAAATGATTATTTACGTCTTGTCGTTCAACCTTTCTTTTAATAGCGTTTTTCGGTTCCTTCATTTCACATTTTTTTACCAACATTCATGGAAATAAAACGGAAGTTAAATCTGTTCTTGAACAGATTTTCATGAAAAATTGATTATTGAAGATTATTTCGTTTGACACAGTTATTAATGTTATTTTCACGATAAATATTATTTATTTGTGGTAAATCTAGTAAATTCCCTACACATTTGATTTAATGTTATATGTTTCCAATGCACTACTTTGAAACATTGCAATCTATCGGCAGAGGTTGTTAGTCTTTGGTTGATGAAATGTCATACTATATTTCCGACAATGTAAGGTAAGTATAAGTTGACCTTTGTAAGTTGCAATGATTCGTTTGACCATAAAATTCCAAGAGTAAGACACTTTGTTTTATTTCCATTCTATGTTTGCATCTCTGTTTCTTTTATTTTCTATTACCAGGTATTCACATGAACTCATGGCCCGTGCTGGGCATGTACCAGCCTGACTCAATCAAAGTGTGGGCACACAACAATGTCGATTATATACTGACGGCCAATGAAGGCGACTCAAAAGATTACGGCGGGTTCTCCGAGGAAACCACGGTCGGTCATGAATATTTGTCGTCAATGTTCGGTAAACATGATTTATTTGATCATCTGTCATTAAATTTTGTGACGAATGTCGCGATAATGTCTTTTATTATATACCTATAAAAGATATGGAGTAAATCCATGTTCGTGAAGTTGGCAGAGTAGCAGACTAGCAGACTGGCAGAGTGAAGTTAGCAGAGTAGCAGACTGACAGACTAGCAGAGTGAAGTTAGCAGACTGGCAGTCTGGCAGACTCGCAGAGTGAGAGAACGGACCCTCATGACCATGAAATTGGAGTTCATTTTATGCTAATTCGGTTTTGATTTCGTTGAAATTAATTTTTGGGTGGACGTGTGGCTCCGGATAATTCCTCACTTTTTACAATATATATATATTTCCAAGAAGTATTACCAATTATAATCCTTTATGTCGGGCTAACTCTAATCAAAAGCGTTGGATTTGAAATTGATTCCGTTTGTTTCAGTGGGATATCCTGCCAAGTTGTCAGTTGTTGTTGTTGTTGTTCAAATTTTTCACTTGATTTTATGCCTCGGTCTTTCAGCTGGTGTACTGAAATAACACCATGCACTAGCAAACTGGCAGTCTAGCAAACTGGCAGTCTGGCAAACTGCAAGAGCAGCTTGCTGGCAGAGTGAAGTTAGCAGAGTGGCAGTCTGGCAGACCGGCAGAGTGAGAGAACAGACCTTCATTAACATGAAATTGGAGTTCATTTTGATACTCATTGGGCTTTGAAGTCATTGAAAATAGTGTTTAGGTGAACGTGTGATTCCGGAAAATTTCTCACTTTTTACAATACTAATATATTTCCAAGAATTATAACCAATTATATTCCTTTATGTCGGTCAAGCTCATATCAAAAGCGTTGGATTTGAAATTGTTTCCGTTTGTTTCAGTGGGGTATCCTGCCAAGTTGTCAGTTGTTGTTGTTGTTGTTCAATTTTGACAGCTGTTTAAATGCCGCGGTCTCTATATGCTGGTGTACTGATAATAACATCATGCACTAGCAGACTGCAAGACAGTCTGCTGGCAGAGTGAAGTTAGCAGACTGGCAGTCTGGCAGAGTAGCAGACTAGCAGAGTGAAGTTAGCAGACTGGCAGTCTGGCAGAGTAGCAGAGTAGCAGAGTGAAGTTAGCAGACTGGCAGTCTGGCAGACTCGCAGAGTGAGAGAACAGACCTTCATTAACATGAAATTGGAGTTCATTTTGATACTCATTGGGCTTTGAAGTCGTTGAAAATAGTGTTTAGGTGAACGTGTGATTCCGGAAAATTTCTCACTTTTTACAATACAAATGTATTTCCAAGAATTATAACCAATTATATTCCTTTATGTCGGTCAAGCTCATATCAAAAGCTTTGGATTTGAAATTGTTTCCGTTTGTTTCAGTGGGGTATCCTGCCAAGTTGTCAGTTGTTGTTGTTGTTGTTCAATTTTGTCAGCTGTTTAAATGCCGCGGTCTCTGTATGCTGGTGTACTGATAATAACATCATGCACTAGCAGACTGCAAGACAGTCTGCTGGCAGAGTGAAGTTAGCAGACTGGCAGTCTGGCAGAGTAGCAGACTAGCAGAGTTAAGTTAGCAGACTGGCAGTCTGGCAGAGTAGCAGAGTAACAGAGTGAAGTTAGCAGACTGGCAGTCTGGCAGACCGGCAGAGTGAGAGAACAGACCTTCATTAACATGAAATTGGAGTTAATTTAATACTCATTGGGCTTTGAAGTCGTTGAAAATAGTGTTTAGGTGAACGTGTGATTCCGGAAAATTTCTCACTTTTTACAATACTAATACATGTATATTTCCAAGAATTATAACCAATTATATTCTTTAATGTCGGTCAAGCTCATATCAAAAGCGATGGATTTGAAATAGTTTCCTTTTGTTTCAGTGGGGTATCCTGCCAAGTTGTCAGTTGTTGTTGTTGTTGTTCAATTTTGTCAGCTGTTTAAATGCCGCGGTCTCTGTATGCTTGTGTACTGATAATAACATCATGCACTAGCAGTCTGCAAGACAGTCTGCTGGCAGAGTGAAGTTAGCAGACTGGCAGTCTGGCAGAGTAGCAGACTAGCAGAGTTAAGTTAGCAGACTGGCAGTCTGGCAGAGTAGCAGAGTAACAGAAAGAAGTTAGCAGACTGGCAGTCTGGCAGACCGGCAGAGTGAGAGAACAGACCTTCATTAACATGAAATTGGAGTTCATTTTAATACTCATTTGGCTTTGAAGTCGTTGAAAATATTGTTTAGGTGAACGTGTGATTCCGGAAAATTTCTCACTATTTACACTACTAATATATTTCCAAGAATTATAACCAATTATATTCCTTTATGTCGGCCAAGCTCATATCAAAGCATTGGATTTGAAATTGTTTCCATTTGTTTCAGTGGGGTATCCTGCCAAATTTTCGGTTGTTGTTGTTGTTCAATTTTGTCAGCTGTTTAAATGCCGCGGTCTCTGTTTGCTGGTGTACTGATAATAACATCATACACAAACAGACTGCAAGACAGTCTGCTGGCAGAGTGAAGTTAGCAGACTGGCAGTCTGGCAGAGTAGCAGACTTGCAGAGTGAAGTTAGCAGACTGGCAGTCTGGCAGACCAGCAGAATGAGAGAACGGACCTTCATAAATATGAAAATGGAATTACTTTTTATGGTTATTGGGCTATCGTTGAAATTATTGTTTGAGTTAAAGTGTGGCTCCGGATAATTTCTAAGATATCCTTCCAACTTATCGGCTGTTGTTGTTGTTGTTTAATTTTGTCGACTTATAAATTGCCGCGGTCTCATTCAGCCGGTCTACTTAAATACCAACATTCACTAACACAATGGCAGTCTGACAGACTGCCAATCTGGCAGAGTAGCATAGACTGACAGAGTGAAGTTAGCAGACTGGCACTCTGGCAGAGTAGCAGAGTGAGAGAACAGAACTTCATTAACATGAAATTGGAGTTCATTTTAATACTCATTGGGCTTTGAAGTCGTTGAAAATAGTGTTAAGATGAACGTGTGACTCCGGATAATTTCTAACTTTTTGCAATACTAATATATTTCCAAGAATTATAACCACTTATAATCCTTTTTAGTCGGTAAAGCTCTTATCAAAAGCGTTGGGTTTGAAATTGTTTCCGTTTGTTTCAGTGGGGTATATTATCCGGAGCCACACTTTTACCCAAACAAAAATTTCAACGATTTTAAAGCCCAATTACCATAAAAAGGAATTCCATTTTTATGTTAATGAAGGTCCGTCCACTCACTCTGCCGGTCTGCCAGACTGCAAGTCTGCTAACTTCACTCTGCTGCTCTGCTACTCTGCCAGACTGCCAGTCTGCTAGACTGCGTTTTTGCTAGTGCATGATGTTATTATCAGTACACCAGCTGACAGAGACCGCGGCATTTTAACAGTTGTCAAAAGTTAACAACAACAACAACAGTTGACAAACTGGAAGTTATCCGTTTTAACAGCGGACAACAATTTCAAATTAAATGCTTTTGATATAGCTTGATTGACATAAAGGGTTATAATTCTAGATAATATACAACTATTGTAAAACGTTAGAAATTATCCGGAGCCGTACGTTCACAAAATTATTTTTTTCAAGGAATTCAAAGCCCAATTGGCATAAAAATTAACTCCAATTTTCATGTTGATTAAGGTCCGTTCTCTCACTCTGCCAGTTTGCTAACTTCACTCTGCTACTCTGCTACTCTGGCAGACTGGTAGTCTGCTAACTTCACTCTGTCAGTCAGCTACTCCGTCAGTCTGCCAGACTTCAAGTGTCCTATTGCGTGTTATTATTTTCAGTCCACCACCTGACTGAGACCGCGGCATTTTAACAGTTGACAAAATTGAACAAACCAACAATCGACAAACTTGAAGTTATCCTACTTAAACAGCGGAAACGATTTCAAATCAAATGCTTTTGATAAGAGCTTGATCGACATAAAGGGTTATAGTTCTAGGAAATATACTACTATTGAAAAACATAAGAAATTATCCGCAGACACATGTTCACTCAAAAACTATTTTCAACGATTTCAAAGCCCAATAAGCATAAAAATGAACTCGAATTTTCATGTTAATTAAGGTCCGTTCTCTCACTCTGCCAGTCTGCCAGACTGGCAGTCTGCCAGACTGCCAGTCTGCTAACTTCACTCTGCTACTCTGCTACTCTGGCAGACTGGCAGTCTGCTAACTTCACTCTGCCAGTCTGATACTCTGTCAGTCTGTCAGACTGCCAGTGTCCTAGTGCATGTTGTTTTTTTCAGTTGACCAGCTGACTGAGACCGCGGCATTTTAACAGTTGTCAAAATTTAACAACAACAACATTTGACAAATTGGAAGTTATCTGTTTTTACAGCGGACAACAATTGAAATTAAATGCTTTTAATATAGCTTGATCGACATAAAGGGTTATAATTCTAGGAAATATACTACTATTGTAAAACGTTAGAAATTATCCGGAGCCGCACGTTCACAAAATTACTATTTTCAACGAGTTCAAAGCCCAATTAGCATAAAAATTAACTCCAATTTTCATGTTGATTAAGGTCCGTTCTCTCACTCTGCCAGTCTGCCAGACTGCCAGTCTGCTAACTTCACTCTGCTACTCTGCTACTCTGGCAGACTGGCAGTCTGCTAACTTCACTCTGCCAGTCTGATACTCTGCCAGTCTGCCAAACTGCCAGTGTACTAGTGCATGATGTTATTTTCAGTAGACCAGCTGACTGAGACCGCGGGATTTTAACAGTTGTCAAAAGTTAACAACAACAACAACATTTGACAAACTTTGACGATCGACAAATCGGCAGGTTATCCTACTGTTAAAGCGGCACAAATCGGCAGGATTTCTTACGGAAAAAGTGGGACACAATTTCAAATCAAACGCTTTGAATAAGAGCTTGATCGACATAAAGGGTTATAATTCTAGGAATATATTACTGTTGAAAAATGTTAGAAATTAACCGAAGCCTCACGTTCACCCAAAAACTATTTTCAACGAATTCAAAACCCAATTAGATTAAAAATGAACTCCAATTTTCATGTTAATGAACATCTGTTCTCTCACTCTGCCAGTCTGTCAGACTGCCAGTCTGCTAACTTCACTCTGCTACTCTGCCAGTCTGCTACTCTGCTAACTTCACTCTGCCAGTCTGCCAGACTGCTACTCTGCTAACTTCACTCTGCTAGTCTGCTAGTCTGCTACTCTGCCAACTTCACGAACATAGTAAATCCTGGCTGTCAAATACAACTCGACAGAAAAAAAAAAATCAATATTCGGCGTGTAGCAAAAAACCGTATTCGTCGAGTACCGTTAAACACGGACTTCTTTTTGGTGTATTGACGTTCCGGATTTTTCGGAAAGTTGATTAGCCATTTAAGAGAATTTTCTTAATGCCATTTCGTAAAAGGTATATAATAAAAGGAATATTACAACAGTGTGTTTTTCTATTTGTTGTTATCGTGTTCTCGAATCGTGTGTTGGTATTTTTTATTGGATTCGACCTTCGGTCTCATCCAATAAAAAATACCTACACACGATTCTCGAACACGATAACAACGCATAGAAAAAGACACTGTGGTAATATTCCCTCATATATGGGAAAGGGTAACGACCCCGGTCAGACTGTTTGTATTTCAAAACAGGGATCTTATCTTGTTATATTTGGAAGATTTTCACTTCACATTCATTTCAGCTAGATCCTATTTTGCTGTTGGAAATTACTGAATAGTCCATTTTGCGTGACTGTCCGCGAATATATTTGACCGATTAGTCGAAGAAGAACAGTGAAATTAATCGATAGAATCATCGGGTATATAGATAAAAACAATTTATCTCTTTTCTTCGGGGCGAAGCAATGAGCAGGCAGCTGTGGTTTCATCAAAACGAACGCCACGAAAACATTTTTCTCTGGATAACGGACTGTATAATGAGGCATTTGAAAATCTCATTCCATCTGATTATTTGAAATTGACTCTGCGGCAAGAAGGAATGGTCCTTGGTAAAATCTGAAATAAACCGATTCAGTGTAGTTAGGAAATGTTACGCTTATATGTATCATGTTTGAAACTTTAAAAATGAATATTTAAAATTAAAAGCTGTAGCTTTTCTTGTTCTCGAAATGAAAGATATTTCGATCTAACGCTGAAAATAGTAAAAAAATAAAAAACAAACAAACGATTATTCTATTTCGTTATTGCAAAAAGACACAAAGTAATACATTTTTCGGAAAAAAAGGAGAGAGAGAAAAAAAACCTTCTCAAAGTTCGTCATTTAGCACGTGATTGATGAAGCATCACCATTTCGGCCCCGTCGTGGTGCAGTTCAGTTGTTTCAATATCAGTATATTGCTTATTTTACTGGTTTTACGTGAAAATCTCGATAACCCACACCAGAGCTATACACCAATAATTTAATTTTTAGTTTCGTCTATCAAAAACGCGCATTCTGATTGGTCGAAAAAAAATATTCATAACTCAATGAACAAAATTTTGAGCACGCAGCGATTTTATATGCTTCCGCGCAAAATAGTCCCATACAAAAGGGTATCAAAATTTGTAAAGCTTTTGTTTTTTCGCTCGATGCTATTGAATTATAAGAAATGAAGAGAATGTTGTTTGTTTTCATGGAGGTATGAACCGAAAACCCTAATCACACAATGTATGAATCCGCTTCGCGTATTCATACAGCGTGATTCGGTTTTTCGGTTCATACCTCCATGAAAACAAAAAAAATTTCTCTTCATCTCTTAATTCATTATTCTCTATACCGGGAAATCTGAAAGCGTTAAAAACACGGAATAACAGTTTACTATTTTCTCTTTACCAAGAAATCGCTATAACCCATCTGAAAGCGTTAAAATTATGGAATAGCTGTATATAATTTAAATAATATAAATCATCTGAAAGCATTAAATTCACGGAATGACTGTATCCTATTTTCTCTTACCGACAAATCCCTATATCCAACCTGAAAGCGTGAAAAACTTTGACTAAAAGTAAATTATTTACACCTTACCGAGAAAATTCGATAAACCACATGAAAGTATTAACCCATTCCCACTCAATCCCTCCTTTTTACGCCCCTCAATGAAAAGGCTTTGGAAAACATTGTGGAAAATGAAGAAATTGCTTGGATCAAGCAATTTCTTCATTGTCCACAAGGTTTTCTATCCAAAAAGACGAAAAATTTTAAAATTCGATCAACTTGAAATTTTCGTCTGCAGCTCCTTTCAATTTGGACCGGTCTAAAATTCCACTGTGTTGGAAAGTATTAAAGAACATGGAATAACAGGATATTATTCTCTCTCTACAGAACCAAATATAACAGAGAGAAACTGGTTACAAGAACCCGAAAATTCAGGTAAGCTTGATGTGATGAAAACTTACGGATCGCTGACCACGCCCACTGACCTCCGACATTAAGTTCGACTTTGATATTAACCCTTGTCATGCTGTATAAATTACCTTACTGAATTGCTGTCAAATCAAAGGGCTGAAAGCACTGATATAACTTGTTAAAAAAATCAATATTTTTTTCAGAAATCAACTCCATAAACAACTCTGGCAGGAAAAGTACAAGCGGGAGGTATAGACTAAGATCAGCCTGCACATAAGTCTGATCTTAGTCTACACCTCCTGCCAAAACCGGAATATTCCTGGTTCAGCATGACAAGGGTTAACAGTATAATTTTGAAAAGTATACGGCCAGTAACAAGATCATTTGAATAATATTGTTGTTAATCGACTTAAAAGTCGTAACTACAGCCTAAATAAGCTGTAGCTACGACGTTTGAGTCGCAAAACCAACAAAGAAGCTAAATGCCGACCTCCATGGTTCACTTTCTAAAACTATCACCCTTTCATGATTTTTGTAAACCTTGAATTTTATTCCGCATGCCTATCTATGTAAATTTTATTAGAAATGCGACCTTGGAATGGAAGAATTTATGGATGGATGGATGGATGGATGGATGGATGGGTGGATTGGTTGATTGATTGATAAATTGATGGATGGATAGATGTATGGATGTATGGATTGATGGAAGTATAGATGGTAAGTTGGTTGGATGGATGAATCGAGAGAGTTTGAGATAGAGAGAGAGGGGGGGGGGGGGGAGGAAGCGGGACCGTTTAAAATGTACAATGTATAAACGTTGCGATATTATGAGAATACCGTTTTTGTTTTCAGTAATGTTTAAACGCTAAAAAACCTTTTGATATGTTACAAGTAGTTTGAATTAGCTTCTCCGTTTCATAAAGTGTAACAAGTTTTCGATGTAGTTTGACTTGTTTCTCTGTTTTATTCAATGTATCGTCGTTGGGCGTGCAAAATGTCGTAAATACAGCTTGAAAAAGCTGTTTTACGACATTTTGCCCGCCAACGACGGTATATTTCTAGACAATGAGTTAATCACTTAATCCAAGCTCACAGTGTACTTAAAATACATGTACGCACAACGCAAGATACGGAAAGAGAGACGCTAAATGTTTCTTTATTTACATCTCTTATTTCACATTGGTTCATTGAAGGACGGCTCAAAATAACGAACGCCAATGGTGTGAATAAGACGAGTGGTGAATTCGACCAGCTCTACTCGTTTGGTGCCCGAAGCTTTTCTATCTGGAGAGCAGATACGATGGAACAAGTCTACGATAGCGGAAATGACATCAGCCACAGGGTCTCCTTGTTTAAACCCTTTCTGTTTAACAGTAACCCCCAAAATGACGCCTCGATCTTGGCATCGGCAGATAAAAGATCGGATGATAAAGTGAGTCAGTAAAAAATTAGACCCCTTAAGCAAAATTTCGGAAAATTGATCTAACAGAGGTCAGTCATACAGGGTATTTCGAGAATAGGAATATCGTATAATAGAATGGCCTCTCTAGATAAGGCAGTCTAGGATGAAAGTTACGATCCTGGTAAGTCTGCACTTTCTGCGCTATCTGACTAAGGTCAATACTTTTCGCACAACACTTGGAGGTCCTATTTTGCCCAACTGGTAACAAATTTAACGAGTACCCACGTATACATGAAGTATTGTCCAAGTTTTGAATGTTAGGAACGTCAAATAAATTTGACCTATCAAACTGTTATGGCTGATAATTGGCCAATCGCGGCTGTCAGTCAACGAAAAACCGACCAATCAAATCATTTATTCAGCCCGGACCTGAGCTTTTAACTCCAACACTGGCCGTCATTTTAGTTAACCTTTTTTGTTGGTTTGGCGACTTAATCGCGGTTTATACAAGCTGCAGTTACGACTTTAGGTCGCCAACCGACCATTTAATTTTTTTGTTACGTGATACTGGCGATAAAGTTTGCGAAATAACGCCGTTAAAAATGGAATTGGAACTTCCTGTCAGAGTTAATGGGCGCGGCCTAGGGAGTCAGTGGGCGGGTCAGCGATTGGTCAGTTATTGCCAAGGGATTACATTAATGCTACGCAAGTCCTTGTGCTCCAATTCATCAGGGAGGTTATTTACCAAAAGAGAGAATTAAAGAGGGGATAATATGACACCTTGAGGGGTACTTCTCGAACCCCGCCTTTGTCTTTTGCAATCCGCCAAATAGGACTATATACCGAAAGAATCGCCCAGTGATTCCGTGTTGCTTCGTTTATATAAAAATCCCAGAGTGCCATACTAGATCAAAATGGCCTCCGTGTTATGAAAGATGGCTAGAGCATGGCGTTTTTCGATTCTTAGCATCAAATACAATGTTATGAAACCTCAGTAGTTGCTCAATAGTGCTTCTTCTCTTCCGGAGGTCAGATTGTAAGAGTTTTATTAATTGTACAAGGCGTCCAATAGATTTTCTCTATCCCCGCAAGCCTCATAGAGAGGTGAGACTAATGGGTTAGTTGATTGGTTAAATGGGGTTCAACGCCACTTTAAACAGTATTTCAGTCAAATCGCGGCGGCTAGAGTACCGAACAATAGATCAGGAGTCTGATGACCTATCAACTGCGCTATGACGGCGACTTCTAATGGGTTTATATGATTTTCATCAGTTTTTTTTTTTTTTTTTTTGAAGTCTGGCAAAATCAATGATTTAACTTTTTAAGGCATATCTGACAAATAATAACCTTCTATTGATTTTTGCGCTAAAACGGAGGTTACATAGAGGGATACTGGTGCTAAATTTATACTGCGGTTGACATTGCATGTTTATTTAGGTCGCCGTCATAGCGCAGTTGGTCGCGCATCTTCAATCATGGGCTGTCATGAGTTCGATCCCCGGCGGCGGCACATATCCTTTCCGACATTTGTTTCTCAGCAAAGGGTGTATAATCGCAAACCTAAGTGGGGTAGCAGCTGGTGCCTAGGAAAGGATGTATTGGTGGTACTGGAGCGAGAAATACTAAGAATCTATTGTTAGATGCTCCAGCCGCCGCGATATGACTGATTTCTTTTAAAAAGCGAGGTTAAATCCCATTCAAACAAACAAAACATTCGTATGACCCGTTATTTATCTGAAATCATAACGCGGTAAGTTCGCTCCCTTACAGAATCATCCCCATTATTTTTTTCCACAAAGGGAGCGGAAACTGAGAGCATTATTACAGCCCAGTTCGGTGACTACACTCTAGTAATAGTTGGAAACGAGAGACCGGGAATCATAGCTGTTTATTCAATCGACAAACGGCTTCCAACAATTCAACCCAGATTCGAGACCTTGATCAGTGATATACCGGAAGTCAACGAAACATGGCAGCACGTGTATGACACACATAGGCTTTCTATGCTTGACCCGGAGGATATGAAGTAATTTCTTTGTCTATTCGAAACGAGAATTTGTATAATATCTGCTAGCCATTACATAAATGAGCCAATTGAAGACTTAGATCAGCCTGTGCATCCGCACAGTCTGAACAGAGTCTTCAGAATGCGCTCTGATTGATACTAATTCAAAGCTTCTTAACCCATTACCAGGCGGAAAATTGTATACTGGTCCAAATTGAAAGGAGTTGCAGACGACAATTTAAATCGTTTGAAATTTTAGATTTTCTTTTTACCTTTTGGGTTGAAAACATTGAGGATAATGAAGAAATGGCTTGTGACTAGCAATTTCTTCATTTTCCACAATGTTTCATTTTTTTTCTTCGGTTGTATAAAAGCGTCATTGGTTGGGAATGGGTAAGGTTATCAGCAAATTTTCTAACTATCCTGAATGGTAGTCCAGACTGCTCGGTGACAGCACTTCATACACAGCTGAAATAGTTGGAAATGTCCGCGCTAAAATATTATTAGAAAGACAGGTAGGCGATGTAAAATAACCATCTATCTGACATTTATTGTGGAAAAAGATGGAAATTGCTTGTTACAAACAATTTATTATTTTTCTTCAATTATTTCTCAATTATAAAACCACAGGGACGTAAAAACAAGGGAATGAACTTGAAAGGGTTAAACTAGTTCTTTCTTAAAACAAACAAACACCGTGTATCTTATAAATCGTTTTGACTGTCAAATTAGCAACACATTCTTTTTTTGTTAGCGTTATAATCTCTTGCAACCCTATTTATCAATTATCAAGCCTTGTGATCTTTTGTGGCATAGATTTTTAGCATCTATTAAGCCTTGCGATCTTTTTCGATTTAGATTATTTAGAAACTGTTTAGCCTCATGATCTTATGCGACTTAGATTTCTTAACAATTATTAAGCCTTATGATCTTTTGGGACTTAGATTTTTAACAGTTATTAAGCCTTATGATCTTTTGCGACTTAGATTTTTAACAGTTATTAAGCCTTATGATCTTTTGCGACTTAGATTTTTCAACAACTATTAAGCCTTATGATCTTTTGCGACTTAGATTTTTTAACAACTATTAAGCTGTATGATCTTTTGCGACTTAGATTTTTCAACAACTATTAAGCTGTATGATCTTTTGCGACTTAGATTTTTTAACAACTGTCATGCCACCCTACAATCGAGCGTCAGGAACAAGTATACGGTTGAACATATGCTGTACCTCAAATATTGAACCACGATGTTCTGAAAGAAAATTTGTCAGTCATGCTTTCAATCGCGTCAGTATATATTATTCGTTTATATTATTAACCCTTGTCTTGTTAGATTTAATACATTTTTTTCAGAATTCCATTTAATTCAATGGACTGAAAGAACACGAAGCTTAAGTTGAGGGACAATATATCTTCTATAATTAATATTATAAACATCTGTGATTTAAAAGGGACGGGCTGGGGAGGTAGGCTAAGATCTGGCTGTTCATATAGGCAGGCTGATCTTTGTCTCTACCTGCTACATATACAAGAATGATCCAGGTTCAAAGATTGAGTTAACATTTGAACCACTAAAATCGAAAGTATCATTACGCAGGTTTGTAGCAGCAACTGAGAGTCCTTATGGTGAAGCCCTGTTACTAGTCAGTGGAAGTTACAGCGGTACTGTTACAGTTTTAAGAGTTACTGTAAACAGTGACGTCAACCAGGCGGGTAAGAAAGCAATTCGATTGATCAGCGCGTAACAGTTGTAACTGCCTATAAGTTTATAGACAGTTACAACTGTTTCGTGATGACCCATCAAAACAGGGATTCATAGTCACACTTACTTTACTTCGAAATGGAAGAGAGAAGATAGAAAAACATACTTGATTGAGTGCGCCTTTTTAAATCAAAACAACGTTTGACCAATAAAATTATCATTTTAGATCGGAAGTTAATTTTGAACTCCGACAATTGTTTTAAGCAATTTGTTTGTTTTGGCAATTCAAACGTCGTAACTACACATTTTACGAAACAATGTCATTCATTACCCAAGTCGAACTTCCATATCGGAGTTAGTGGGCGTGGTCTGCGATCTGTCAATTCCTTGCCGGATGATATCAAAACGCTTAACCCATTCCAACACAAGCTCCTCTTTTTACGCCTCTCTAGAACAAAACTTTTGAAAACATAATGGAAAGTGATGAAATTGCTTGATACAAGCAGTTTCTTCATTTTTCCACAATGTTTTCTACCAAAGAAGATAAATTGGATTAATAGATAATTAAATAAAATTCCATCAACTTGAAATTGTCGTCTGCGGCTTCTTACAATATGGACCAGTTAAAAACGTTTTTGTGTGGGAATAGGTTAACATGAATAGTTTCTGCCTTTAATACATTATTGTCTTTTTAGTCTTATGTAAGCGGTATTAGATACATTTGCTAGACCGTGTTGTCAATTAATATACCAACCAAATCATACATTTAGAATGGAAGTAAACTTTGAACTCCGACATAGGTCGACATTAATGTCAAGTATCATTGTTGGTATATCGACTTAAACATCGTAGCTACAGCTAAGTTTTTGTTACGACGTTTAGGTTACGAACCAACAATGTTCTTTTTTTGCTGCACGCTATCGACCATTAATTTTGCAACTCTTTAGAGTGGAGAGATTTTTTCTGGAATTAACGTTGGACGCTCTTGGTACAACAAGATGAAATTTCGCAGAATAACGCCGTTTAATATTTAAAGTTGAAGGGAGTTTGCCCGGCCTTTTCAACTAAAATATCTTTTCTTAAAAAACGACTTTTTACACAATACTAGATATCTTGTGTTGATTTCCAAATAGAAAATGAGAAGTCAGTGTACCTTTTTATATATAGTTTAAACTTATTATCATCCTTTGTTACAGCGATTTGGAAACATGTACTTGCAACTAAGATTTCCCCTCTCAGTTCTGCTTCCTTGAAAAAAACACCAGTACTCGCGCCGAAAGTACAAGCCATTGAAAGAACCAAGATCGATAGCCGCTTCGGGAATCGAACTCGGGACCTCTTGGTTGGGAATCCTCTCGACCACGCCACTAGAATTTTTTGAAATTATGTACACCAAGCAGCGGCTGATTTCTTTCCTTAAAAATTGCACCCTTCAATTAACTATCCCCCCCCCTTTTTTTTAAATTTTAGTCTGGTCCAAATTGAAAGAGGTTGCAGACAACAATAAAAATGGATGCAATTTGAAATGAAACCATCCTATATTATAGAAAATATTGTTGGAAAAGGAATAATTGCTTGCTGCAAGCAATTTCTTCTTTTTCCACAATATTTTCTCAAAAATCAGATCGACGTAAAAATTTCAGGTCTGTACAGGAAATTGATCAATTAATCTAATCGGATAATTATGATGCAGACTGTCTGGGTTTTTTGTTATATATAAAAATATACGAGCCTATTTGATATCAAAGCACTGATAGTGCTGGGGGAAGAAAATCTTTCAAGAACACCAACTATTTGGTCTTTTTACAATACTGATAACATCGATCCATCACACTGTAGACACCAAAATGATCTTAATAACTTTAATCAAATACCGAAAAAGTTGTGTTTAGAGACTTTTTAACTTGGTAGGTAAGGGAAATAATCTATTTTATAGCAATATTCAGAGTTGCCTCTCTTTGAGCATCTAGATTCTCACCGAATTGCTGCTGTGTATTTATTGACCAAAGCCATTGCGTTAAAAAAACCGATTCTTTTCACAAAAAGGAATCTTCATGCTGCATTTAGATTTCTTTAAATTACCTTAAGTTGCTCTTTTAATATACATGGCTGATTGGCGAAGAAAAGCACTGGGAATTGGTGTTACTTTGTTATAGGTCACGGTAAGCACAATGCAGGATTCTCGAAAATTCATTGTCCACCTAAAACAATATACAGAAATAATTTGTATAAGGATTTAAATTCCTTGTTAAATGTGGGATTGTGTGACGATAGGTTTAGAATAAATTGTAAAAAAATATATTTTCAAAATACATGAAGTTTATAACTATCATTTCTGATCCGAAGTCGAAAGCGTTCACTCCCTAAGTATTGTCATTCTAGGACCACTAAACTATGCTTTTCTTTATTTTGTTACACTTTTTTTTTACAATTCAGATTCCGGAAACCCAAACTCAGCAATAACGAGAAGGACAGATCTTGGTAAGTAAGCAGGAGGGTTTGTTTTGTGATCTTATCAATGTTAGAAAAAGAGAGAACAAACAAGATCAGCTGTGAAAACAAAGTACAGTAAATCTTGTTTTAGGCGACCACGCAAGGGACGACCAAATAAGTGGTCGCTTAGAAGAATGGTCGCTTAATACACCTTTTGGAGAAAGGTATGAAGGATTGGTCCGCTCACACACATAAACAATCACAGAATTCTCGCCTAATGTTATGTTGTTGGAATTTATTGGAATCGTCTCGCTTAATAGACGTGGTCCCTGGAGTAAGATAGACTGTACTGGTCCAACCTATCCTAGACCTGGTGTACCGCAATCTATCCTAAACCTGTTGTACCCCAAAACAGTTTCCATTAAAATTTCATGGTTCTCATTTTTAGCATGCCGCATTCAGTTTCAGACGAAAGCTTCAACCCTAAAGTCCTGCTGTTTCGTTACTAGTGGTGTGGTTTATCCCTCCTTCACACACACACTCCCATTTAATACGGTTGTAGTGTTCAACGTTACAAGCTTTTATACGTAGAAATAGTATTTCTATTGTTAAGTTCTTGAAACCAAGTGCCTAATGGTCAGCACGAGGATCATATCCACAACCTCGATGGTTAAAGTCATGCGTTCTTACTATTTAAGCCAACGGACTTACTTATATTAGGATATACTTGTATGATCGAACATGAAAATTTAAAATTATGAATATTTCCTGTAATCACTTTTGAGTCGGCCCCAAGCCGACTTGAATCTGAATCATAATTGATACAGACGATGGCAATCGCGACGAAGGCAATTGTTGTGAAATATGTCAAAAATAACAAGAATTGATTACATCTGTCTAGTGATTACTAATACCAACAGAAATATTAACCCTTGCCATGCTGAACTCGGAATATTCCGGTCTTGGCAGGAGGTGTAGACTAAGATCAGACTGCACTTATGTGCAGGCTGATCTTAGTCTACACCTCCTGCTTGTACTTTTCCTGCCAGAGTTGTTTATGAAGTTGATTTCTCAAAGAAATATTGACGTTTGAACAAGTTCTTTCAGTGCTTTCAGCCCTTTGATTTGACAGCATTTCAGTAAGGTAATTTATACAGCATGACAAGGGTTAAAATTCTTTACATTTGCTTGACCGTACAAGTTTGATTATCATTACTCCGCTACTAGTTATCATGTTGGCAGCATAGATTAATACCCAAGGAAAATGGGAAAATATTCACCACAAGTAAAATCTCTCTAAAATAGAAGTAGAATGCTTGCAGAACATCGAGCTTTTACAATTATGATTTTTTTCAAACGTGTGACTTTGACTCATCTCTTTCCCATACTACAGTTCCTCCCATTATAGAACAAGTTGACATTGAAGCTACTTGATTGTAACCGGTTTGCTACTCGAGCCACCTGGGGCAGGCCAGGAATATCTGTACGGGGGAATAATTTAATTGTTAGTTTCGTCTATCAAAAACGAGCGTTCTGATTGGTCGAAAAATTTGATTCATACCTCCATGAACAAATTTTGAGCACGCAGCCATTTTGTATGCTTCCGCATAAAATAGTTCCATATAAAAAGGTATCAAAATTCGTACAGCTTCGCGTATTCATACAGTGTGATTAGTTTTTTCGGTTCATACCTCCATGAAAACAAAAAATATTCTCTTCATCTCTTAATTCAAACTTACCAAATGGGCTTCGTTTTCCTAAAATACCGGTAGGCTACTAAGTGGCGATCTTAGACCCCCTAATCCCTTGTTAATCCGCTACTTGCTACCACTTGTCTGTTTTCAAATGATTTCTTTGAATGTCACCTTCCTACAGGCCATTTTCATTTTTGTCTCAACCTATTCCCACACGAAAAAAATTTAGACGGTTCTAAAATCGAAGAAGTTACAGAAGACACATTGAAGTTAATGAAACCTTTTGAATCCATGTCTTTTTTGGTAAAAACACTGTGGATAATGAAGCGTTTTCTAGTTTTCCAAAATGTCTTCCAAAGAGCCTTTCATATCGAGGAGCGTTCAAAAACGTCATAAAGTAGGAATGGGTTATAAGAATTATACCCTAAAATTTTAAGTGATGTTGACTTTAATTGGGGTTAACCAACAGGTCAAAATTTTGGCACAAGCTGTCTCTTGCTGATTTTTTGTATGAGGGTGAAGATGAAGGCCTCCGTGATTGATTGATTGATTGAATGGGGTTTAACGCCGCTTTTAACAGTATTTCAGTCATATCGCGGCGGCTGGAGCACCTAACAGTGGATTCCTGGTATTTCTCACACCAGTACTACCACTACATCCTTTCCTAGCCTCCAGCTGCTATCCCACTTAGGTTTACGATTATCCACCCATTGGTGAGAGACAATTGTCGGAAAGAATATTTGCCGCCGCCGGGGATCGAACCCATGACACCCATGATTGAAGATTTGGAGTCTGGCGCGCTACCGACTGCGCTATGGCGGCGGCTGAAGGCCTCCGTGAAATATGATGACATTCAGTCCAATTTAAAGGGAGGTACCGATGTTTCTGAAACCTTGATAAGAAAAAATTTCCAATTGCCCAAAATACTGACGCTTTACACTTAAATTTGAGTCAGATATTATCTTTGTGATAATCTGATGGGCTGAAAGTTGCCTTTTTTGGTTGTATAGGAAAGCTTCATCGAAACAACCAACATCCTAAATCATACCACAACATAATTATGGTTTGTGCAAAACTACGGTAAATATCTGTATTCGTATTGAGGCTTTCGGCAGTTTTGGATTGATCTTTACAGAACTGACGCCCTGCTAGTGAACATAACAACTGATGACGTTGGTCTGAGCAAATTCTAACTGAATGCGGGATTCCAACGGTTATACACACCGCGTGAATAACCAAATATTCTTAGCAACTTTCTAAGTTAATCTAAAAATATATAAACAGTCTACTTAGGCTATAAGGGAAATACGCTTGTTTATTATGATAAACAACCTCTTATTTTCGAAAACTACTTTCCAGAATATTGCTTTGAAATAGTATATGAGCGTGAATAAGAATAATCAGAATCCGTAGCATACCCCCCCCACACACACACAAAAAAAAACCCAAACAAAAAAAAAAACAAAAAACAAACAAACAAAAAAAAAAACAACATCGATACCTACCTTTAAAGGGAGAAATGTGGTATTAAACTTTTTTGACAGCTCATACTTGGCAAGCTGATGTTCCTTTAACTAACTGTAATGCGTAAGTTGAGAGTTGAAATCTGAAAGAACATGAACCAAAACATGGTGCGGGCTCGACTTTTTGGAAACTATCTTTTTCTTAAAAATAGGATTTTGGTAATTTTGATTACGGTCTTCCGCAAAACGCATCTTATATGCAGCTCCGTGTCAATTGTTTTAAACGAAGCTTGGTTCTAAATAACACTCAGAATCTAGTAGGCCAATGGTATTAGTCTGGGATAATGTCGACAGCGTCACCAGTCTAGTAAAATGATAAAAATATTAGCACCAGTCACTCTTGATCACTACGCACATTAGTGATTCGGCTTTTCCCGCGTTCATTATGGATTTACCTTTTCAAATAGCACCTCCATGAATTTATTAATCAATACACGAACAAGGATACCCATATGAAGTCAGGTTCCTAGATGCAAAGAGCGAATTCCATATTAAAGTCTGTTCCTGACTGCAATAAAAATTAATGAAAGAAAACAGGCAAAAAAAATTTGGGGGGGGGGGGCTTACGAGAAGCCAAATAAGTCAACGAAGTGTAACCCGAATGGAACCGACATTTTTCGGGTAAATGTGTTTTCTGCGAGTGCACCGAAAATTGCCCCATTTGTGGTTTCCATGACGTATCAATTACGTCACTGACTTCCGCTAGCAATACAATCGTTATCGACATCACCCGAAGACTATCGACCTCTACCGATAAATTCCAATAATTCAAAGTAGTGCATAGGAAATATCTAAGAGATGAAGAGAATATGTTTTGTTTTCATGGAGGTATGAACCGAAAATACGCGAAGTGTGATTAGGTTTTTCGGTTCATACCCCCATGAAAACAAAACATATTCTCTTCATTTCTTATAATTTAATAGCATCGAACGAAAAATGCAACAACTTTTCGAGTTTTGATACCTTTTTGTATGGAAGTATTTTGTGCGGAATCATACAAAATGGCTGCGTGCTCAAAATTTGTTCATGGAGGTATGAATTAAATTTTTCGACCAATCAGATCGCTCGTTTTTGATAGACGAAATTAACAATTAAATTACATCACATTAAATAAGAATATTATGAATCAATTCGATATAACACGAAGAAAGAATATTTATCGTGAAAATGACATTGATATCTATTGGAAAAGAAAATAATTTTCCTTTGTAAAATTTTCATGAACGTCAGGAAACGAATCAAAAGCCCTGCATGGAAATACTACATCTCTCTACCATATATTATCGTCGGTTGGCGAGCAAAATGTCGTAACCACAGCTTTATCAAAGCTATAGTTCCCACTTTTGCTCACCTGCCGACGGCATGATCGTTATTTTTCTATAATTCTTTTACTATTATTTTGTCCAATGTTCATTTGTATTTAAACCTTTTCGTTTATTTTGTTTGCAGGAGTGCTCTTTTCGACAGCTTTTATTTTTCTGGCGGCAAAATGTTTATGAGGACGACGATATAGGCAAATCATTGTGTCATCACCAAGGGTTTTCTTTGAACTTCAAAAAGTGTCTACTCTTGTCACCTTTGACCTGCCTCATAGGGACTCATGGGGATCATACACTCACATAGGGAATATTGACACTGAATTTTTCGGAAAATTTTCGAGACCGAAGTGGAATATCAAATTTTCTACCGCAGCGAGAAGCAAATACATAGGGATATTACAACAGTGTCTTTTTCTTTGCGTTGTTATCGTGTTCGAGAATCGTGAGTAGGTATTTTTTATTGGATGAGACCGAAGGTCGAATCCAATAAAAATACCTACACACGATTCGAGAACACGATTACAACAGATAGAAAAACACATTGTTGTAATATTCCTTTTATTATATACCTTTTAGGAAATGACATTAGAAAATTCTCTTAAATGGCTAAGAAATAACCAACTTTCCGAAAAACCCGGAACGTCAATACACAAAAAAGAAGTCCGTGTTTAACGGTACTCGACGGATACGGTTTTTTGCTACACGCCGAATATTGACTTTTTTCTGTCGAGTTGTATTTGACAGCCAGGATTTACTCCATATCTTTTATAGGTGTATAATAAAAATATTGTATCGCAATCGTAACATTATATTCCATTTATCATAAACCTATTTTTTTTTGTTAAATACATTCAATGAAATAATAAAGAAATCTGTATTTCTACAGAATTTACCATTCTCGTTACGTTTATTTACATTATGACGTCATATACAGAATGAAAACGACGTCACCTTAGACAGCCTTATATGAAACTGTATTTGACGCTATTGAATTCAGATTTTTTTTCGGGTGAGTCCGATTTAGTCTGTGTCGAATGTTATATGTTACTAAAAATATTTATAAGTATATGATAAAGCCTCTTAACAGACGACAATATTTTAGACTCGTCCAAAGTGAAAACGAAGCAGACGATTTAACCAATTACTACATAGGAATTGTTCAGACTAGAAGTTGCGAACGACAATTTCATGTATATCATAAATTTCATGTATATATATTTTAAATCTTTTTCTATTGGAGTAGAAAACATTGTGGATAATAAAGAAATTGCTTATTACAAGCAATTTCTTTATTTTCCACAACGTTTTCCCAATCTTTTTTCTTGAGGGGTGTAAAAAGAGGGAATGTGTGGGTGTGGATTGAAAGGATATAACATAAGCAACAGTGACATAAAAGTTAAAATACATTGTGAGAAAAGAATAAATTGCTCACTACGAACTATTTCATTGCTTCCTTCGGAAATGTATTCCGAATCTAGTTTTCTTTTGTTCACAAACAAACAATAGAAACCGGAATAGACGGACCGGCCTGGCCCACATATCTCCGATAGGGCAGTTTGTCTGAGGTAAAAAACGACATTACTTTGTAAAACATGTGGAAATAAAAAAAATCCTGTTTTTCGACCGAAACAGCGTCATAAAACCAACAAAAAACCTTAATACAAATGTTGAAGGTCAAGGTTCAATCCGGACTAAATTAACGATTTGATTAATAAATCAGTTTTTGCCTTCTTTTGTTTGTTTGATAGATCTTTTTGTTGTTGTTGATGGGTTTTTTGAAAGCCGCGTTCCGTAGGTCGTATGTTAACTGTCTGATCGCTCGCCACGACCAGTTCAGTCGTCACTCCTACGGGTCATTTGCTCAGAAATTCCAATCGACTTGAGTTTGCTGATGGTTTAATCCATTCCCACCAAAGGACGTTTTTGATCCCCCCCCCCCCAAAAAAAAACCTGGGAAAACAATTTGTTAAATGAAGAAATTGCTTGAACCAAGCAATTTCTGCATTTGACAATAAAATTAAAAGAAATAAATCATGCTATATATGATACGCTCTAGGCGGGTACACATGTTCCGCACACGCTTCATACGATACAGACACGCTCTGCGAACGTTCACACGCGCTACAAATTCGTTAGAAACAAGAAGGCGCAAAGTTTAACAAACGCGCTTTCCGCATGTCCCTAACGTATACAGCGATATGAGAACTCGAAAAAACGTTTTTAGGCAAGCGTATGCTGATGTTTCAGAGACTTCTCTTTTTTTTCCAAACGCGATATGCACACGCTGACTAAACGTTAGGGTGTGATAGGGTCATGACATTTAAGTTGTCTTCTTACTCAAATTGTTTTCGTGTTATATTTTCCTTGTGTGTGTGTGTGTGTGTGTGTGTGTGTGTGTGTGTGTGTGTGTGTGTGTGTGTGTGTGTGTGTGTGTGTGTGTGTGTGTGATGGTGTGTGTGTGATGGTGTGTGTGTGTGATGGTGTGTGTGTGTGTGTGTGATGGTGTGTGTGTGTTTGGGGGGTAATGTTGTTGTTTGTGTGTATGTGTGTTTGTTTTTCTTTGCCTTTTAATGAGGAGGGGGAAAGGAGGTCCCCCCTATTTCGCGTGAGAGTTCACAAAACCATATGTATGCGAAATCAGCATCTGGTATTACAATCGATACTTATTTTCAGAAGTACATGTATTCAAATACATATAACATGCATAAATGCCCTCATTTAAAAAGCGTCCAAAATTTTCATTAAGTAACTAGCAATTTCAGTAACTAAAAAGACTATAAAGTATGTACGCGTTCGAAGTTCTTTTTACCATATATTTTGGTTCGTTGTATAAGTCGAGTTATGTTATTTTCTGGTGAGTATGTGATCTTGTGATATTTCAGATGATACCATCTGTGATAACTCAGAGCTTTGTCACTCACAGGCCGCATTTTTCTTCCTCTCTTTATCCAGTTTATGCATATTTTCTTTTGGTAAGGTTTTAATGACGTCACGTTTCGACATATCCTATTTAGCCGCGCTTCTTGGAGAGGATGGTCATACACGTCCATAAATAACTCCGAAGAATAAACCTCCGGAAGTTTGGCGAGCGTATTTCCGGATTTATTCAATTCTTTGTAAACATCTGTGACAAGTAAAGGGCCACTACAATGCATCGGACTGATACAACTTTCTTTCATTGTCATAATGTGGTACAATATTTGCTTTAAGAACGGATGATTCGTTGCGCATAGCATAGCTGCGTTTGAAATGATTGTTTCCACGTTGAACAGGAAATAGTGTTCGGCTGGTTCCACAACAAATGAACATTCTGTAGACTGTATGAAGGCGTCCAGGGGTTGCAGACTGACGGTGTCGAGGTCAAAATATACTCCACCAAATTCATGCAAGACCACGTAGCGTAGTATGTCGGACTGAAACAAACCGGGATGTTTCGGGACATGGCCTGTAAAATATTAATATGTTATTTACAAGTACAGCTGGTCTTTCTATATCGACTAAATCTTTCCAAAGCGATCGTTTGATTAAAGCGACTTGCTATAAATATAAATGCCTTTAGAAGAAAATAATACAGCTCATAAACAAGACGATTCTATTGAAGGATGGCTAGCCCCTTCCACAGACTCAACTGGCCACGCCTATTACCTCCCACAAGAGAGTCGACCTCGATATTAAACGACATTCTTTATCCAGAAACGTGTAGCAAAATAAAATGTAGTTATATCATCCTGAAAGTCGTAATTTCGGATTAAATAAAGTGTTGGAATGGGTTAACTCGACACCCTTTGAGATCAAATCGACATCATTCGCGATCAACTCGACTTCCTATTAACTCGAACTGTAGGAATTTTTTTCGATCAGGAACAATGGTTGATGCGGACCAAGGTGGACTGTCCAAATGTTCTTCACGACTAAAGCAGGTCTAGAACCGTATTCACCAGCACTTTCGTGTACCATACTAAATCTTCTAAATAACCGTCGTTCAGAATGACATTACGTTAGCATAAGATTTCTTCTTGAAATCCGCCTGAGCTTAGTTCACGAGGAAAGCAGGGTACAATCTCTTAAACGCTAACAAGCATGGGTTTAACACCATGCCAGTGTCTTAATTGTTTACACAGAGCGGTCAATAATTATCTTTTCTACGACCTCATTTCTTACCATTAATGAGACAGTTTAGCCAGACACGTAGACTATATTGCACAAATAACACGTCTAGATTTCGCCAGTTTCACAAAGTTTTTCACGTAAGGGACCAAGCATCAAATTTGTCTTTGACAATAATTACTTTACCGCAGTTTCAAGGCATTTAAGCCAACAAATAACTCGAGAGTGCACATAACGATTTTCTACGGTTTGGCATGGTGCTCTTGTTAAAACACCATGTTGCATATGTCACTTTTTTCGAGTTGCCATGAAGACAACCATTCTGACCAAGTTTCAAAGTTATTGGAATCTAGACTCTCGATTACACATAAGGCCAGTTGGACGCCGAGCAGCGTTAGAAGACAAAAGCTCACCCTTAACACTTGATTCAAAACTTAGGGTCATCACTGCCTATAGATATGTTTTAAACGACCTTGCATCCGGTTAAATATAAATCAAGCACAATGAGAGAAAGAAAGTCAATGAATTCAAAGTGATACGTAAACTTCTTATAAAGGACGATGAATATGCTTTATTCATTTTCAATTATGTAAATTCTAATACAGCTTGAAATTGCTGACATGACTTGCTATTTATGCGATAAAATGTGATAGATAGATCTAAAGAGCGTTTAAGACTTACCTCGTTCTTACCCGGAGAAATGCATTGTGCATCAAACTATGTTACAAGAGTGGAGTTTGAAACCACCAGAATATCCCTACTTTTGTATTGATTATTTTTACCTTCCTTAAATAAATCTGCCCATTCTCGTGCTTTAAGATGAATTACGTTATGTAGAAACCCGTATACACGCATTTGGTTTTACCCTGCAATAACTCCATTAGATATCTTAGTCGAACTCCCTGTCGTGGCTCAGTGGGCGTGGCTAGCGATTCGGCAAATATGCTAGTGGAGTTTACGGTACGTTAGGTCTTCAGCTCGATTAGCTCTATTGGTAGAGCACTTGACTTCAAACGTCAGGATCACGGGTTCGAGCTCTGGGCTGACCATATAAATAATAAACTAAACGTCTTTCAGATGAGACGTTAAATCGAGAATCCGTGTGACGCTGCTTTCCATCGAGAACGTGAAAGACTCAGGCGGGATTCTCAGCAGTTTCGTCCTGTATCCTTGCACTATCCCCCATAACAACTAGCCGTCTTCTAGGGGCGTCGCTCATATGGGTATGTGCTAAGGGAGCGACAATAAATAAACGGAAATACCGAAATACACAGACATTAAGTCAAAAATCTTAACATACTTCGCCGGGCACGGGATAAAGTGTCCTCTGTTTACAAGAACACCCTTTCAAACTACAACATGGACACCTATGTTGTTCTAACCAATGCAGGTCTATCGATCAGCCAGGATGTGTAGACAAAGATCAACCTACACACGCATACATCTCCTGCCTAAACAGGAATATTCCGGGTTCAGCACGACAAGGATTAAGTTGTGCCCGGTTTATAAGGTTTAATACCTTAACTTTTAACCTGCTACAGGTGAGTGTAGACAAAATGGATCTTCGGTTGACACTTATCGTCGTCAGATTATATACATTCTAGCATACTAGTTTAGTTGAGTGAAAAACACAAATTTCTTTGGTTATAAAAATCATTTGAGAGATAAAAGAGCATTAATGGTTAACCATTTACCTAAAAATTATATTCCTTTTCGAGCTCTTGAGTGCTTCACTCGGAAATTTTAGAAATTAACGAAGGGATGCAATCAAAATATATTAATTAAAGGTGTTTTTAGTTGCCGCCCTTACTTTATTTTAGCAGTACGTGGTTTTTACCTGCGTTGTAAATATCCTTCAAAAAGGCGTATTTGTCCTCAATTAACTTCGACCCAGCTTCATCTGTCCAGAAATAATATTCCCATTCCGGATGATTATTCACGAGTCCTAAAACGTTATCAACTAGCGCCGACGGTAAAACCTCGTCCTTCCAAATTTGGTGGATAATTTTTGGTATCTTATTCCCAAGGATATTCTGTTTATCACCGCACGAAGCTTCGGTCCGTAATCTATATCCACTCCTTAACCAACCGCCAGTGCCCGTGTTCTCGAAAGGGAAGTCTGTATTGCTTACGATTATTGTGAAGATCCATAGTATACAGATAAGACTTGTCACCAATGAGAAGAACCTTAAGTTGACTCGACCCAAGTTGGTCATTTTGCTGGAATGATATATTGTTGAAATATAATAATAGTAATAAATACGTTTTTATAAATACGTTAATTCTTTCTAAAACTAACTAAGTAAAAAAATTAAAAGCCTTCAGTAGAGAAAATATAAATACCAAATTATAAAAATGAATACAAAAATACTTGGAAAAAAGACCAATAAAGCAAATGTTAACCATACAGTGTAGTTAATAAAAATGTTGTTAACCCATTTCGACTCAATGACGCTTTTAGACGCCCAAAAGAAAAAGAGCCTTCGAAAGTATAGTTGAAAATGAAAAAAATGGTTGTTTCAAACAACTTCTTCATTGTCCACAAAGTAAAAATGTCCAAAAATGTCCAAAAAATGCATAAGCTTTGAATCGTCGTCTGCAACTACTTCCAGTCTGAAATTTTGCCGTATGGTAATAGATAATCCATTCCCACACAGTCGCGCTGTTTAACACCCCCGTGAAGAAAAAAACCTTAGAAAACATTGTAGAAAACAGGAAATGGCCGGTTACAAGTAATTTCTTCATTATCAACAGTGTATTCTACCCCAAAGAAAAAGAAAGAGAAAAAATAAAATAAAGAATAAATATGAAATAAAAATTCACCAACCAAAATTTTTCGTGTGTAAAATTTTTGAATTTGGACCAGTCTAAACTTTTATCGTCTGCTAATGAATTAATTATCATAATTGCATGTAATTACAAGATAAGACAAGTACGATTTATATCACAAGAATAGTTATCAAATCGAATTAATATAAATGGTACTAACTTGTTTTTCGATATAAAAATATATCCAATCGAATTAATTCTGATGTGATACTTCAATAGAATTCCTATGCTACGGAGCTGACAAGCCGTTGTTTCGGTACCTGAAACAAAACAAAACAATTCCTTCTTTTACGTGAAATGGCAGAGAAACACTGAAAGAAAAGTTGTGTGAAAAATTCTTGTTTTCCTCACACTATTTATACCATATACATGTATGATATTTAATTTCAGTTAACACTTCACCGTAGTTCTCGTCTGAAATTTTTTTGAATTTCGTCCTGTCGTCTGATGTAGTCCTTAAGATCGCTGGTTACCGGTCTACAGGCTCCACTGGCCACTCCCACTGATCCCAACAGGAAGTTTCACTTTAATATAAAACGGTGTTTTTTGTATACAGAATCATGTTGCAAAAAAGTAAAATAGTTAGTTGGCGACCCAAATGTCGTAGCTGCAGCTTAAAAAAGCTGGAGTGACGAAGATACACCATTCCCACTCAATGACGTTTTTTGAAGCCGCCTTGAAAAAAAGCTTTAGAAAACATTGTGGAAAATGAAGAAATTGCTTGTAACAAGCAATTTCTTCATTATTTATATTTATTCTACCATGAAAACAGATACTTACCATTAACGTCGACCAGCGTCGGAGGTCAAAGTTCCCTTCTTGTCTGATAAATAGTTTGATTGGTCGATTAGTTCTTGAATTGATAGTCGCGATCCGTCAATTATCAACCTTGGCGAGGCTGCAAGAACTGTGCAGGCTGACGAAGTTCGAAACTTCTCACTCTTAGCGGATTTTCTGAATCTAGAATGTTTATTCTTCCTTACTTTATTTTCTCTCTCTCTCTCTCTCTCGCACAAAAAGACTTTTTCGCTCATCAAATAACGATATTCATAACTAAGTAGTATATGCCCCGTATGGGTGTATTTGGGGGGGGGGCGTTTGGGATTATTTCCATAAGTTTTAGAAATACCACAACCCCATTTGATCGCGAACAAGGATTAATGATTGTAAAAAAAGGTTATAGCAGATAAATCATCTAAAAAGTTTGAATTATTCATTTTTTCAATCCTACAGTTTTAATGAACCCCACCCATCTTAATCGTTTATGTAAATGAGCTTATAAGTGCATGTGTGCAACACGGAATAATAATGTAAGACTTTCGGAAAAATGTTGCCTAGATATCACAAATTACCGGATCACCGCTGCTTTAACCCATTTCCACACAAGCCCTCCTTTTTACGCCCCTCAAGAAAAAAGCTTTGGAAAACATTGTGGAAAATGAAGAAATTGCTTGTATCAAGCAATTTCTTCATTATCCACATTGTTTTCTATCCCAAAAGACGAAAAAGTTTAACATTCAGCTTCTTTCATTTTGGACCAGTCTAAATTTTGCTGTGTTGGAATGGGTGAAACTCGGCTGACTATCAGCGTCTGCAATTCCTTTCGACCGATATAAAATTCTGTACTCCGGTTGTCAGTTAATTAACCCATTCCCATACAATCCCTCCCTTTTCCGCCCCTTAAGATAAAAAAACCTTGGTAAACATTGTGGAAAATGAAGAAACTGTTTGTATCGAGTAATTTCTTTATTATCCAAATTGTTTTCTAACCAAAAATGCAGAAAGAACTTTGTCGTCTGTGATTTCTTTCAATTTGGACCAATCAAAAAGTCTGTTCTCTGGTGGTAAACGACTCTTTTGCAGATGTTTTAGAAATCTAACAATGTTTCAGGGTATTTTTGTTTTATTTTGTTAACCCATTACCAGACGACAAAATTTTAGATTGGTCCAGATTGAAGGATGTTGTAGACGAAATTTTTTTATTGGTGGAATATAAAAAATCTCAGTGTTATAGGGTAGAAAACATTGTACATAATGAAGAAATTGAATGTCTACATAATAAAAAATTGCTAGTGACATTCAATTTCTTCATTTTCGAAGCTTTTCGTCCTTGTGCATCAAAAATTGTCATTGTGTGTGAATGGGCTGAAACTGTAAATACAATAAACTTGTTTTTTGTTTACTCGCGCGCAGAAGAAATTTAATCTCTGTTTGTGACCAATTAGCCGAAAACGGACCTCTTTTACAACAAATACGCGTACTCCCAAAATGGATTGTACCAATCAGAGGTCATCCAGATGTCGCCTTACGAACGTAATTATTTGATTTCATTTTTATTGGGCTTAACGCCACTTTAACAGTATTTCAGTCATATCTCGACAACTGGAGCACATACCCATGTATTTCTGCAATTTCCACACCAATAACACCACTACACCCTTTCCGAATGAATTAGCTCACTTAGGTTTTCGACTATCCACCAATTGGTTGGAGACTAATATCGGAAATGATATTTGCCGCCACCAGAAACCCTGGTGCTCGTAATTGAGAGTCTCTTGTGCTATCACTCTGCGGCGTCGAACATAGTTATAAAGAAAGGTAGATTGGCATTCAAGATTCAGTAAATCGCAAAAAAAAGAAAGAAAAAAAAAAAAACTCAAAATGCTTTGACCGTAGCGCAGCTATTGCAGGCTAACAACAGCCAATACTTTCTATATTTTATAGGCGGCTCCTATTCGCTCGACGGGTAAAATTGAAATAGGAATGCTATGATGGACGGATCGCGTCTCTCAATCAAAGAATAAATCGACCAATCAAATCATTCAATTAAACAGGATGTGTACTTTGAACTCCAACATTGGCTGATATAATTGTACAGCATCTTTACTGGTTTGAATTCTTAACCCTTTCCCGTTTATGAAATTTTAGACTGGTCCAAGTTGGCCCCTACCGATATTAGGAGTTGTCCCGAAAATTGCCCTTTAATTATCTCCCTTGGCTGGACTAGGCAGTTCCGGTTTAAATTTTCTACGAATAGTGTATAATGGCCGAGACTAAATGCTCCTGTTCTATAACCACATCTTCCTCCAATATGTATACACAACAAAAATGATAAGAAAACTATACTTCAGACTTAAAAGTGTAAAAAGATATGACGGTTGAAATTATAAGATAAAAATATATCTACGTGGGAGGCCTACATCTGATAAAAGAAATTTCGATATTTTAATTTGTGACCCACCAGAATTCAAGGTGTGTGTTTTTTTCATTGAATTAATTATACGTCAGTGGTGACGTTTTAACTTGCGCTAGTCGTTCAAATGACCCGCTGGGTCACGGAGATTAACGAAATCACCCGTAAAGTTCAGTCATCAGCAACTGTTCATATAACAGTCATTGCCGTAGATAAGCGAACATATCCGGTGAAGAATCGGGTGCATTCCCCTCAATCTCAAAATGAAAACAAATACGAGTTGAAACCGATCATAAAGATACAAAATATTCTATCCAGGGAACTTCATAACACCATCCTTTTGCATATTGATATAAGAGGGCTCTAGCTTGATTGTGTGACCAAATAAACGTATAGATTGTTTAAACTGTTGAAGGTATGGCTTTAAGCAGTATCAGATAATTTTTCATTATGTAACATATAACAAAAAACGAAACTGTTGGGGTAGTTTTTATTGTATTAATGGTATTGACTTATTGTGATAATCTTGTCATTTAAAATACTTTAGCCTTCAAATAAATTGAACACGGAACTTTAATTTGATTTTCAATAATAAGGCGTTGTCTGCACATGTCATATTCTCCGAAGATTGAAAAATGCTACCTATCGGAAGATAACGATAATAAGGTGGAAACGCTTCAATACTTTAATAAGATGAAAAACATCAAATTTTAAAGGTATTCTTGTATCTTTTTATAGTGTACAAATATTGACAGGAACCACCCAGAGATCAAGGGAAGTAACTGGTCAATTTGAGTAACTCCGAACATCAGTAAGGGTCCATTGAAATATTAAACTTGGATGCGTTTTGAAATTAAACCATTATAAGTGGTAAACAAATATTTTTACAAACCATTTTTTCTTTTTACTACATACAAATGGCCAAAGTGTTTTCTTTTCCCCTAAAATAATCCGTTTAACCCTTTCCCATACAATCACTGGTTTTCACGTCCCTGTATTTTTATACTTAAGAAAACATTGTTGGAAAAGAAGAAATTGCATAACAAGCAATTTCTTCTATTTCCACAATACTTTCTACCCTATCTTATGATTATTTTTCCAATAAAATCAACTTTAAAATGTCGTCTTCAAAACCTTCTAATTTGGATTGGTCCATACAGTAAAGGGTTAATATCGCAGGTGATCTTTCTGTTGGAGTTCAGTGGCATTGTAAGTGATCGCCCATTTAATAATGTTTATTTTTTTGTTGTTGTTTATTTTCGCATTCTAGAACATCGCTTTTGTGAATATTTTTATTTGTTTGAATTAAGTAGACAAAGCATCGAAAATATATAAGAAATTATCAAGAATGATTTAATTAACAAAAGAAAAATCCATACCTTAGATAGCCAGATTTGGATCCATTCTCCAATAACCTCCGTTTGATTTGAAAATGAAATGACAAAGGAATGAATAAATAAATAAAAATGAAATAAAATAAATACGAATTATTCACTGTCGTAGTGTTCACGTTCCCTCGCGCAATGAGTTTTAGAATTAAGCATTTTGGAACCCCTGTCCCAATTAAAAGAATGTAGGCCATTATTCTTTTTTATAAAAGGTTGCCCAATAAATAAAATCTGTCTGTCGACAGAAAAACTGTCAGAAAAGCTTGAACACAAATTACATCCAATACAGAAATATTTACCAAAATTCATAAATAAAGGTTCTTCTCACACGGCCCCCATAACTCGCATTAATCCGTTACCAAACGGCAAAAATTTAGACTGGTCCAAATTGAAAGGCGTTGCAGATGACAATTGTGTGAAATGAAAAAATGCTTTTTGCAAGCTATTTCTTCGTTTTACACAATGTTTTTCTAATTGTTTTTCTTGGGGGACGTCAAAAAGCGAGACTGTGTTGGGAGGGGATTCATTCAATTCCTTATAATTGCACGGTTTTACGGGCGAAGAAGTACTTGCGATCCCGTTTAGCAAAGAGTTAAACCTGTCTGTCATTTCGTAAGACAGCTTGGAAACCGTTGCCCCTAACCCACTCCCATACAATCACGCTTTTTTACGCAGGTCATGAAATAAGCATTGGAAAACTTTTGTGGAAAATGAATAAATTGCTTGTCTTTCAGTATAACTTTATACGAGGGGGTCAATGAAGAGTCCCTGGCCTTGGGAAGAAACAGACGGCTTATAAACATGCCAAGTGACCAATCGCGACAGTCAATAGAGGATCAACCGACCAATCAAATCATTTATTTAGCCCGAACCTGAGCCTTCAACATCGACATTCGCCACAAATTTCGTTAACCATTTTGGCTGATTCGGCTACTTAAACGTCGTAACTGCAGCTTTTTCAAGCTGAGGTAACGACGTAAATGTCATCAATTAACTATTTAACTTTTTTTGTTTTGTTACATGCTTCTGGTCATAAATATTGCAAAATAACACCATTAAAGATCGAAGCGGAACTTCCTAGAAAAATTGGCGGAGCCTAGGGAGTTAGTTGGCGGCGCCAGTGATAAACCCTTGTCCTGATGAACCCGGACTATTCCGGGTTTGGCAGGAGATGTAGTCCAAGATCAGCCTGCACATAAGTGCAGTCTGATCTTGGTCTACACCTCCTGCTTGTATTTTTTATGCCAGAGTTTTTTATGAAATTGATTTCTAAAAGAAGTTTTGATTTTTGAACAACAAGTTCTATCAGTGCTTGCAGCCCTTTGATTTGACAGCATTTCAGTAAGGTAATTTATACAGCATGACAAGGGTTAATCAATTGGGGTCTAGTAAGATTATTACCACTCTGTAATAACAGTAGGACTTTTTTAATCTCTGTTGTTTGACAGAATCTGAAACTGAAACCTATGCACTATGAGTAGTTCTTAATAAATGGATAATGTTGTTCAACGTATGGTTATTCAATACCTTGGCATCAAAGGTTTACCTCACAAAGAAATTCACGAGGAAATGGTAACAATATTAGGGGAGCGTGTCCCATGTTAGGGTATCGTGAAACAAGAGCCTCTTGAACCGAACGCGGTAAAGAGAGTCTTGTAGATGACCCCGTCCTGGTATGCCTCAAAGGCACCATAGATAAAATCCACGATAAGATTTTGGCAGGTCAGTGAGTTACACAGTGATACTGGTGTCTCGCAGGACCAAGCCCATGTAATTATCCATAATAATTTAAAATGGCAACGATTAATGCTAGATGGGTCTACTCTCTTGCATTTGGTTCATTCCCATTCAGTCAGCCTCCTGTTGCTACCCACTTAGGTTTACGATTATCCACCCATTGTGTGTGTGTGGGGGGGGGGGCTGTAACTTTCGTGAAGAGAATTTGACGCGTATCAAGGTAACAAATAAAGAAGAAAAACTTGAATCAATTTTAGGCCATATTCTTGACAAGGCGTGCTAAAAGAAGGTGTGTTTACAGGAAATCGTTATCAACTACTATACCTTTTTTTAGTTGGGTGATTTGATTTAACAAAATGCAGGTTAAAACCCTTTTTTGTAAAAACCGGGGATTTTACGTTTCTGTTATTTAAATCTTCGGAAAAAATTGTGGAAAAAAAGAAATCGCTTGCAACAACAAATTTCTTCTTTTCCCACGATATTTTCTACGACATAGACTCATTTCATTTCAAATTGCATCCATTTTTAATTGTCGCTTGAAACCTATTTCAATTTGGACCAGTCTAAGATTTTAACAAACGGGAAAGAGTTAACACTCTCACACACAGTGACGCTTTTTGACGCCTAACGAGAAAGACAATTAGGAAAACATTGTGTAAAATGAGGAAATTGCTTGTGACAAGCAATTTCTTCATTTTAAACAATGGTTTCTATCCAGAAACTTGAAAAAAGTCTAAAGTTTGATAAAATTAAATCGTCGTCTACGACATCTTTCAACTTGAACCGGTTTTAAAATTTCAACCAACGGGAAAGGGACACAATGCTTATCCAGCCATTTTTCAAAATACAAACAACCGATTTATAGAACTTTTATCTAAGTTCAAGGTGAAACACGTGTTGCTACTTGGCTAAATCAGAACAACTATAAATCAGTTTATGATATGCAGGGTGATTCAGATTAAAAAATGACACTGCCTTCTTCCAACAAAAATGACTCGTAATACCAAATGGGACTATATGGGATTTCAAATTGCACCCAATTTTAATTGTTGTCTGAAACCTCTTTCAATTTGGACCAGTCTAAAATTTCAATAAACGGGAAAGGGTCAACCCTCTCACACACAGTGACGCTTTTTGACGCCCACCAAGAAAGACAGTTTGGAGAACCTTGTGTAAATGAAGAAATTGCTTGTAACAAGCAATTGCTTCATTTTAAAAAATGTTTTTGAACCAGAAACTTGAAAAAGTCTAAAATTTCATAAAAATTCAAATTGTTGTCTGCCACTTCTTTCAATCTGGACCAGTCTAAAATTTCAAACGGGAAAGGCTTAAGACGACGCACATGCTTATCCGGCCATTTTTCAAATCGGAACAAATTACTGATTTATAGTACTTGTTTACAAGTTCAAGGTAAAACACGTGTTGCTACTTGGGTTATAAATCAGTTTATGATATGGAGGGCGATTCAGATTAAAAAAGCCACTGCTTTCTTTCAACAAAACATGACTCGTCATACAAAATGGGACTATCTGGGATTTTGACCTTTGTCCTGATGAATGCTTTTCCTCTTTTCACTTTATTTGAAAATTTTGACATAATCAGATCTTGTGAAGAAAAAAGTATCTCAGAAAACAACAATAAGCAGGTAGTGTATGCTAAGATTAGACTGCACGCCTTGCAGGCTGACCTTAGTCTATACACTTGCTAAAGCCATTATCAAAGCAAGGATATTCTGGGATCAGTATGACAAGGGTTAATCAGCCAAATGTTTGAAATCTGAAATCAGTATTACATTTACGAAATGAAGAGAACTTTATCTATTTATTTAAAATCCGTGAAATCACACTATATGAATAAGTATTAGTGTGATTAAGTTCTTATGTTCATGCCTCAATGAAAATGAAAACAAAAATATCTTCTCTTCGTTTCTTATATGTCAAAGACATTCAGCAAAATATTTATGGATCTACTTTGTTTGTAAGCATACAAAATAGTTGCAAGCCAAAAATTTTGTCCAAAAAACAAATCATCCAATCAAACGAAACAAAAATCAAATGTTAAGATTTGAAAAAATCAGATATTCTGCAATTAGAAAATGTATCACTATCCAAAGTTTCCGCCGTGCCAAGGGTATTTTTTATTCATTTCCGAGATGGTCCCTTACCTGTCGCATTTGGCGGATCGTGTCTGTCAATCGAAGAATCAATCGATCACTGATTGAATAGACCGGAAGTAAACTTTGAACACTGACATCGGTCGGCATTTATATGAAACAAAAGAAAAGTTGGTGTGGCAACTTAAACGCCATAACTACAGTTTACTTAAGTTACGTTTAAGTCGCTAACCAACTACCCTATTTTTTATAAATTGTGACTGGCGTTTAATATCAGAGTGGGAATTCCTGTAGGAGCTCAGTGAACGGGGTCAGCGAAGTTAGTGGGCGGATCCAGCGATCCTTCAATCGACGCTTGATATCCCTGCTGATCTGCGACACAGCAGATCGACTTAGGTAATAAACGACATTATTCGTAAAATACGTTGTAAAGGATGTACAAAATGGAAGCCGTTTGTTGTCGACTTGACAGTTACATGTAGTAAGCTGCAAAGAAAGCATCGGCTCTCACAGTTACAGAATAGCTGAAAGATGGGTCTTTCTATCTTGGGCTCAGGTGGTCGAAACACTCCATTTCCCAGATGACTTTGATGAGACATGAAAATTATCGATTAAACTAAGTTGAATGGAATTTCAAGGATTGTGGGTACAGTTAAAAGAAGAAATTGTTTGTTACAAGTGTTTTCTTCTATTCTCACAATGTTCTGTTTTTCGCGATATTATAAAATGCCTGAATTTCAATTCGAGGCTTTTATTGGAGGATCATTATATATATATATCTTTTATCATGCCTATTTCCTGAACCTGTGCCAACAGTTGCGATCGGAATTGACACGTAACCGGAAGAGACCCTGTCTGGAAATGACACTTGATTGAAAATGCGCGTCTCCATCTTCATTCATTTTATTGAATGATAATCACTATGTTGATATCCTGGAATATGACATCGTGAGACAAAGAATATTTGAAGACTGCATTGAAAACGAGCTCGAAGAAAAAACACACAATAATACTATTATCATTTGAAATCTCCCTAAAATTTCCCTTCATTTCAATATTATTGTACGAATAAGTTTTCAGCCAAGACGTACGATGATTGTAAAATTTTATTTTTTAGCGTTTTTTTTTAGGAAATTTTAACCGGTATTTTATATCGATCAACCGGAAACAAGTTCTCACACATTTCCGCTCATTTCCACGCATGCTCATAAACGTGAAGTGAAAATCTATGTGATCGCCTCCATCTTGTTTCATCGCTGATGAAGAAAATAACTTACTTGCTGAATGCCAACAGCCTCCTTTTAATCATGGATATCCAGGAAAATGGTTTAAAACTTAATACATGTATATCCTTGGTAAATTGTCTAATTAATTGTCAAATGAGAGAAATAATTTCCTCGCGTTTCAAGATAGAATCTAGGTCAGTGGTTAGTGGAGTTAGCGAATACATGTAAACTGTCTGTTAGTGTTTTGACCTGGCAGGGCTGGGCAAATTACACCCCGTATACACAGTATATGTAACACGTTACGACCCTGTTATATTCAAGCGTCTATTAACCCCATCGAATAAAACACCTTTTACCTCTCGAATTCGACTGAATCTTTGAAACGGACATTTATCTACTTCAATTGTGATAATAATATGCTGAACGAAAAAAGAATTGAATGTTAGCTTTGATTTCTTTACCTTTTATCATTTAACCTTTTACCACACAACCACAAATTTTCACGCACTTAAGAAGAAAACGTTGCGATTGATTCAAAATAGCGATTTCGGTAAACAGTAAGGGGTCATGTTTGATTGAATAGGGTTTAACACAACTTTTAATAGTAATTCAGTTATACCGGGGCGGCTGGAGCTCCTAACCATGGATTCCTGGTAGTTTACACACCAATACTATTACTACATCCTTATCGAGCAACCAGCTGCTCCTCCTACTTAGATGTACGATTTACTCACTCATATTGATGAAAAATGCTCGCTTTATTGAGCGCGGTTACTGATAAACCAGCAACCGCTCTAAGGACTTTCAGTCCTTTGATTTGTCTTTAGTTTTCTTTAATCCAATTAGATGTTAAAATGATGCTGTTTTTCAAGGCCAAACAAACTCAAAAGTAGTTGTCACTGCAAGTTAATTATCGAATCAAAAGGTAAGATATATATCATAAAAACTATCGTTAGAAGCGACAGTAACTCAATAGCAAGCGATCGTCTCTTAATGTGAAATGAATAGAATTGACCCACGGGTTGTGACGATCGGAAGTTAGTTATCAGTTGGATGAACGGATTCAGAATTGCGTGAAACGAGCTTACCACGTGACTCATTCTCTTCGCTTCTTCGTAGTGAAAATAAATTCATTTGGCTTGTGATGTCAAGCGCATATCTGTACAAGGTTCTTATAACAACTCTGGGAAATAGAGAATGAGTTGTATTTATTCAATAAATGAAAACAATATACATAGTACAAGAAATGATTAAGATTTAGAACAACCTAAAACAATGATTTAAGTCTTATTAAAGAAAAAGTTTTAGATTTTGTATTTTTCAGGGTCGTCGCGTGGTTTTGAACATTGGGGCGGCGGATGGGGGAGGGGTGTCCCCTCCCTGTACATAAGAATTTTTTTTCGAGAAGTTAACGAAATGGCGCCATTTCCTTGACTTTAAACCCCATTTCTGGCTTATTCTATCGATGTAGAATCAGATGTAATACAGCGAAAAAAATCTATTTCAGACTGAAGTCTGTATTATGGAAGTACTGATGGCAGCAGCTTGTGACAGTGCTTAAATTATACTGTCAGAACGACAAAATATCGAAACATTGTTATAGAAAAGATATCCGATTCGATAATTATTATTTTCAATAACACTGTTTTAAACTCGAGTAATAGGGCCTATTTAATAAACATAAACTTCATCTATCATAGCACAAAAAAAGGAAATGATAATTTCCTTGTTTCCATTGTGGTCCATAGATAAACAAAGACATGTCCTAGCACGGCACACAAAAAGTTTACTTCCACCAAACAAAAAATCAGAACGAAGAAGTGTCAAGGACATATTATTTAAGAATTACCTAGAAACTGTTGCTTAAAAAAAAAAAAAAAAAAAAAAAAAACATTTCGTGAAACACACTTGGATTTGCCAACGGTTTAATATTTAATGGTGATTCCACAAGGAACATCCCTTATCGACAAACGATTTCATCCAAAAGCCCTTAACTTTGGGAATCTGTAACAGGACTTGGAGCTAAACCTTGAAAAATAAATGTTAAAGGTGTCTGCTAATACAAAATGTTCGTGCAAGTAGGAAGGGTATGTTCCTTTAAAGGTTTTAAAGACGTGACAAAAAATTATTTGTTTCACTCTTTTCACGGGTAGCCTATTTAAAACATTTAGAGTGTCCATTGTGATCTGCTGGCGACTAAGTTTAAACAAGAGCAGTCGGAGACGGATTATTCTCCCCGAATAAGGCTTTTGTCACAAAACTGTATGTCATTATTGGAAAAAAAACTTCAACTATTGTTTGAGAGTTCAGTTCTCAAGAAATTTGGAAGTTTGACAAACATTGAAGGAATCTGTTTGGCTTCAAAGGCCTGATTCTAGTAAAATTCAATATCATTATATGGTAAAGGGTTAAATATTTTACCTTGACCACCAAAGTTATCAATGAAAAAATGTCTCAATACAAAAAATGAAGACTCTAACTTGAGAAGTCTTGCAGAAACAATAGACTGATTTATTTTAGAGTAGGAAATATACAAAATGTAAAGCTAAATGACATTAAGCCCCCATGGTAAGGTTCATTGGGTCAAAAATTGAAATAAAGATTACCTAGGGTACTTAATAAACAACATTTATGTAAAGTAACAAGAAATTTTGGCAATTTGTAAAGGTGGTATATTTGAAAATTAATGACCTAGACAATTTTACCTTGACCAATGACCTTGAACTTAGTACCAACAGAAAGTCCATGTCATACTCAATGCACATGTAAAATATGAAGGCTATATGACTTACCATTGTATACTTATTGGCGATATTAAAGTTTAAAAAATCGAAATTTTGACCTTGAAAAATGACCTTGACCTTGACAGATGACCTTGAACCTAATACCAACAGAAAGTCCATGTCATTAGCAATGCATATGTGAAATATGAGGGCTATATCACTTACCATTGTATACTTATAGGCAAAGTTAAGATTTTCGAACTTTTGACCTTAAGAATAACCTTGATCTTAAAAAAATGACCTTGAACTTAGTACCAACAGAAAGACCATGTCATAAGCAATGTACATGTGAAATATGAAGGTTATATCACTTACCACTGTAAACTTATGGACAATGTAAAAGTTAAAAAAAAATGAAATTTTGACCTTGAGAAATGACCTTGACCTCAAGAGATGACCTTGAACTTAATACCAACAGAAAGGTTTTGTCATAAGCAATGCACATGTGAAATATGAAGGCTATATCACTTACCATTGTAAACTTATAGACAAAGTTAAAGTAGGATTTTCGACATTCTGATCTTGACACATGACCTTGACCTTGACTTATGACCTTGAACTTAGTACCAAGAAAAGGGTTTATCACAAGCAATTTACTTGTGAAATATGATATGTGAAATTTCATAAAATTCTGACTATTAGACTAATTTTTACATTAAGACCCCCTTTTCAATGACACAGCCTTGAATTGAGAAAGTTCAAGAAAGGTCTTTTGGAAATTTCCTAGGAATATTATACATGTATATGAAGTTTCATCCAATTAGGCCCAGGGGTTCCTCAGATATGACGTCGGACGGGCGGACGGAAGGACGGACGGACGCGCGCACAAGCCGGCGTAATAAAAATTAATTTTATTTAATTTTTCATAACCTGAGGCCTTTGATTGAGTTTCTCAGAGATCCTAAAATACCATACAGAACAAGCATAATCAAAATGACATTGTAAAAATGTGCAAATTAGGTGATTGAAAATATGTGATTTTCTCAAAAATCAACACGGTGACACCAAGTTTTCCTTATGATTTCAAATAACATATACTGAACTAAAAGATATGAAAAGAGAACATTTTTTTTTTTTTTTTTAGAAAAATAGATTATTAGTACTCGTTTATCCCCCACAATTACGTTTGCACCTTACAAAACATACAAAAATATCATGGGAAGACATATTTCATCTCTGTTGGTATACAAGAATAATGTTTAAGGAAGCAATGATAGATAAATGGCTTTAAAGTATATAAAAATCGAATATCTTACTTTTTGTATGACGTGATAAAAAACGTACACACCGCTAGACCCCTATAATAGTCGGTGACGTTTTATACCAACTCTGATCTGGTGACCCCCCTTTTTTCTTTGTATATTTTGCATTCGACATACTTTAATCTACAAAATAATAAAAAAAGGAGATTCTATTGAAAGGATCTAATTCTAGAAATCGTCCTAAATCACTTTGAACCAAATAATGTAGGTGCATTTGCGCAATTAGCAATATACGGGATTGTCTGAGTAACGGTTCTTCGAATCCGTATATCAGGCTGATCGCTAGTCGGAAATTAAATGCAAAATTTCATATACTCAAATTCCCGTTCCGAAACAAGCTTTTTACTGTAATACCAAAATAATTTTTAAATTCACCTGGCATCCTATTTAACCTCTAATCTTTACATTTGACTTACGTCCCGACAATTTGAATAATTTATCCTATGACTGTATTGTGTCAAAAATCATTCTTGGAATGAGACAGACATCCCTCTGGCATCATATTGAATATTTGCCTTGATATCTTATCTACCAGTTATTCGTTAACTTTTTATCATTCATCAATTGGTTGAGACAATTCACGTATGTCACAATGACTTTTTGATGATATGTTGGTAGAACTGAGTTCTATCGAACGCCCGGGATTGATTCCGCGTTATCGACTAAGCTTAAGTAAAATTGGTTAAAATGATTTTAAATAAATGAAATATAAGCCAAAAATTAGATTAAATTCAAAAAAATTATATTGACTTTCAAATGAACCAATTTATTTTAGCTAAGACATATATAGCAATTTAGAAAATATACTTAAAACTACAATTACCTATCAATAACTAGAAAGTTGTCTTCTGAAAATGGCGTGTCAAGAAGCACGATGTTTGAGAAATATTTTGAAACAACAACAACAACAACAACAACAACAAAAAACAAACAAACAAAAAACAAAAAAAAAAAAAACAACCAAAAAAAACCAAAAAAAAAAACAAAACAAAACAAAAAAAAACCACAAAAAAACAAACAAACAACAAAAAAACAACAACAACAACACCCCCCCCCCCAAAAAAAAAACCCCATTGTTCAAAAGAGTTGAGGATCACGCACTAAGATAACTAGCTCACTTCTCCGTGATCAATATCAGACTAACATTCCTTTCATAAATATAGATCCCTGTACTGTTCTTAATATTTTGTTAAGATAGACGTCGTTTATTTATTTTTTATTTATCTATCTATTTTCTTTTGCATAATTCCATGGACATGAGCTCTAGAATGTTTGAAAAGAATGGTAAGAATGATAATTTAGTCGGATATTGGAATATCGTGCTACATGTATTTCCATTAAGAATCTTCGCCAAAATGGGTTTGAACGTGTCATTTATTAGATTTCAGTGGACTTTAATGTGCTTAAGGGGTACAGTAACAGTACTAGTGTATATTCCGTGTATCTGCCGTTAAGTAGAAATATAAATTATTGAAAGTATAGTTTCATATTGTCATGATTTCTTTTCAATTTCTGTATATAAAGATGGTGTCTTGTTGACCAATTTTCCTATACCGGGTCCTTAAACGTGCGTATATTTAGATGGGCATTTGTTCCAGTAATTCGGAGTGCTTTCGTAGGAAACATTAATGGTTTTGTGCAAAGATGTTAAATGAACGATGGTATAGTAGATCAGCTATAAATAGGGAGCAAACTTAAACAATTCGAGAAAGCCCTCTCCCATAAAACCGCAACTCGCTCATTTAGCTGTATCATTTCTCGATAATTTGTTAACGCATTCCCATACAATGTCGCTTTTTGACGCCCCCAAGAAAAATAATTAGGAAAGCATTGTGTAAGTTGAAGAAATTGCTTTCAACAAGCTATGTTTTCAGTTTTTCAATGTTTTCTACCAAGAAAGTTGAAAACATCCAAAATTTCATAAACTGAAAATTTTTGTCTGAAACTCCTTTCAATATTTGACCCATTCTAAAATTGTGCCGGGTTAAAAGATCAAATAATCACTTCAGCGTTCTTAAAAACAAATAATTCTAACTTCAGTATTTAGTTCACAACAAAATGAAAGACTAGCATCATCATCTGTTCTGTCTGGAGGAATCAGATCCGGTGTCTAGGTACCTTACGATGTCCGGGCAGCAGGTTGACCTATTACCAGCCGACAATATTTTAGACTGTTCCAAATTGGAAGAAATTCCAGACAAGAATTTCAAGCTCTGAAGTTTTGTACTTTTCCTTAAAAAATGGGGTAGAAAATATTGTGGATAATGAAGAAGTTGCCTGTAACAAGCAATTTCTTCATTTTCCACAATATTTTCCAAAATTTTTTGTCCTTTGGGGTGTCTAAAAGCGTCACTGTGGTGGAATGGGTTAACTCTATGTGACTTAGCCAAGATATTAACGAAGCGATGGCATCTAGCCAACCTCACCAAGCAGTTCCATTTCAGTTATTCATGACGTTCAGGTCGCCAACCAGTCATTTTACTTGTTTACATTTTACCTTTTTACATTTTAACCTAAAATGTAAAAAGGTAAAATGTAAACCAAGTAAAATGGCTGGTTGGCGACCTGATCGTCATAACTACAGCTTGTATCAGTTGTACTTTTTGTTTCACGTTACTGAGTACAAATTTTGCAAAATAACCCCGTTTTATATCAAACCCTACTTCCTGTTGGAGATTAGTTCAGGGCAAAACCAGCGATCTATTTATTAACCCTGTACTTTTTTTGTGAAATTTTAGACCTGTCTAAATTCGAATGTTTTGCAGACGACAATTCAAAGTTGATTTCATTGGCAAAATAATCATTCAATAGGGTGGAAAATATTGGGGGAAAAGAATATTGATCTAGGGGCAGTAACCAAGTCAATGACAAGAGGGGCAAAGTAAAAAAAACCGAGTTGGTCAGCTGCCCAGTACAATTCTAAACGAGTAAAGTTTAAAACAATCTAATGTTTCAATATTCCATTTCAAAAAATATGTGAAAATTAAAAATTTACGAGAAGACCTGGTTTTAAACCCTGGTAAAAATACGATATTGTATTTATAACAGGAACCGGAAGTAAATCCCGCGGGATATCGCGTTGTTTACCATAGCAACAATGGTGATTGAATGAGAAAATATCCATTATCTGTGATTGGAAATATTTTCACTTAAACAATGGATCAAATAGGAACGCTTGAGCTCTCGTTAGTATCCGTTTTATTTCCATAATGATAGTATAGTTGGTAAAAATAACATTTCATCGAGGTACGATCGAGTAAAATAAATTGGGTTTAAAGCTTTTGAAAGTGGGTGGGGTATGGTCTTTTCATAGTTTTAAAAGTAACTACAGATATCGTGGTTTAACTAGTTTTCAATACTCTAACGGATGGGAGTAATTAGTGGAAAAATAAAGCGATGGATCTACAATATCAGATATAAACCCTGAATTCTAATCCTTTCTGTCCCCCAAAAATCTTTTATTTGCCGATTTTGATTAAAAGAGCTCTAGAATACAAAAGTTTTTTCACACAGGGTGAAATAGGTCACTGTTTGTAAAATTGACCTATTTTTGTGACCCTTTATAATTTTCTGGTTAAAGAGTAAACATGGGACAAGACCTGCACTGTTATGTGAAGTTTTTAAAACAATCAAATATGCCTGTCCTCTTCTCAGCGAACAAATTTTCTTTTTAGGTCCTTTATTGTTTTTTTTTACGATTTCTGTGAATCCATAAAAAAATGTTTAAAGAAGTCCATAAAAAAGTCCAGAAATAAAAGATGAGCAATTGCTATTTTGTTTTTGACGCATTTTGTAAAATTTCGAGTAAGTGAACATTTCACGATCAACTAATTGGTAAAATGTAAACAGTGACAGCCAGGTCACAGTGCACATGCTCAAAGATCAGGTTCTCGAATTCAGGTTTGTGTCGAAAACAGGTTGACTTACAATACATAGCTTCAATTGAATCATGCTTTTTCCTATTTTTTTCAGTCACATATGATTTTCAGAAGTGCTACCTTGGTCAGAAAACTACTATTGATGAAGGAGCTTTGTTTTTGACTCACAATGCACCGATGCTCAAGCACCTAGCTTGCAATATTTACATAGGGGGTGGCAGTCTCAAGTTTTGAATAAATTAATGCATGTACATGTGCCAATATCCCAAGTTATCCAGTCAATGTGCATATTTCAGAAATCAGTAGCAATCAATGTCTTGCTGTATAAATTAGGTTACTGAATTGCTGTCAAATGAAAGGGCTGATAGCACTGATAGAACTTGTTGTTCAAAAGTCAATATTTTTATGCCCCCGCATCGATAGATCGGGGGCATATTGTTTTACCGTGTGCGTCTGCCTGTCTGTCTGTCTGCAAAACTTAACCTGCCAACTAAACATTTTCTTATAACTTCAACCCTGATTAAGTTACAATGCTAATATTTGGTATGTAGATAGGTCTCAACAAGGCGCAACTAGGGAAGGTTGCTTCATCAAGGTCAAGGTCAAAATTTTAACCCTTTTCCCTAAAACGTTTCTCAAAAACTTAACCTGCCAACTAAACATTTTCCTATAACTTCATCCCTAATTAAGTTACAATGCTAATATTTGGTATGTAGATGGGTTTTAACAGGGTGCAACTAGGGAAAGTCCTTTCATCAAGGTCAAGGTCAAAATTTTAACCCTTTTCCCTAAAATCTTACTCAAAAACTTAACCTACCAACTAAACATTTCCCTATAACTTCATCCATAATTAATTAAACAATGCTAATATTTGGTATGTAGATAGGTCTCAACAGGGTACAACTGGTGAAGGTCCTTTCATCAAAGGTCAAGGTCAACATTTAACCCTTTTCCCTAAAACATAGAAAAAACACAATAAAAATCACCTGTTTCTAAAGAATTCTTGTTTCTGGGGCATGGTGTTTCACAAACACATCTTGTTTTAGAAATCAACTTCATAAGCAACTCTGGCAGGAAAGGTACAAGCAGAAGGTATAGACTAAGATCAGCCTGCTCATAAGTGCAGTCTGATCTTAGTCTACACCTCCTGCCAAAACTTGAATACTTCGGGGTAAGCATGACACGGTTAAAATATGCCATACAAGAGAAAGAAACTCATTAAAAATCTTTATGAAATCTTACTATTTCTCATTCCCACATGCAAAAATTAGGGGTTTGTGTTGTTTTGTTGTTTTTCTTGCTAAAACTGTTGTCCCCTTTTGACATCTAGGCGGTGACCGGTCAACTCTGCCTAACATATAACTTGGCCCAAATCTTATTTTATGTCAAAAAAATTCTAACATTGAGTATTTATTAAGTACAATTATTAATAATACAAAAGTATTCAATTATCATTCAGTTGGGAGGAAATTTACGTATTCATCATCTGCAGATTGAAATTTAACAGTCATTTAAATTGCACATATTTTAACAATGTCTCAATAAAATAATATTAAAAACACAAAATGATGTATTTAACAATATTATAGATAAACATAGTAACGTAAAACTGCATCATTTTTACCAAACTTGAGCATATTCTAAGAACTATGATATATTTTACTATAGATTATATATTGGTGCCGAGTTTACCGGGACGAGTTATTCGATGGGCTGAGTTGACTGGTAACTATCTAGGCTCGATAGATGGGAGATTAAACATTATAGTCTTTTCATCAACGTGTAGGACAATGATCCTTGGATTTAAATTGCTATGGTGCATATTCATTAGAAACTGCCATGGGAACTCAATGGTCGATTTTTTTTAAAGTACTTTTTATTCCCAAATGTGTAACAAATCTTTTTTCTGTCTGTAGTGAAATGTTCTGCAGTGCTGTTGGCTACTTTTTAACACTTAAGTTTTGTGTACAAAATTTGTGTAAACATGTTGCATGTGCACAAGCAACCAATACTGAACGAAATTTACCAGCCATTTAACTTTTGTATAAGACATTCCAGCGGCCAACACTAACATTGTCCTGGGATCTCGATGATCCCTGAAAATAAGAAGGGACCCCAGCAATCTCAGGCTAGAGATTCCATCAGGATCCTTCAATATTTCTCAAGTCAATAGATCTTAATGTATCAACTAATTCTCCTGATTTGTTTGCTTGTTTTTGTTGAAAACATTGTGGATAATGAAGAAATTGCTTGTAACAGGCAATTTCTTCATTTTCCACAATGTTTTCTGAAGCTTTTTTTCAAGTTGGGCTTAGAAGTGCAGGATTGCGTGTGAATGGGCTAATGTATATCAAGGAGTGATCTCTGATTATCTGGAGGAAACACTGATGTAATTAGGGGTTCCTGTAGGATCCCACTGAAGCAAAGTTAGTGTCAACCCCTGCGTTCTAGCTAGATATCAGTAAGATTACACAAACTGGTCATAAATAGCTGTCACAACTTTTGATGCATTTTTGGTGGCTAAATCTGCTCTAAAATCAAAAGAATAAGTTGCAGGACATATTGATATGTAAAAGAGGAAAACATAAATATGACGACAAAACAGAAAATTTATCTATTGCAAAGTTATTATGAAAAATTTGTTTTCAAATATAGCAAACTTTTCATTTGAAAATGAAAAAAATTAGATGAATTGCTTTTAGGATTCATTGCCATTTTTCTGGCATTAAATGAATAACATTCACAGGTATAGGAAACATGCTTGATTTCCGGACAGGGCTGTAATAGAATGTTTTTTTCTTTCAGCTAAGTTCACAGGATCAGATTATGATTTTATAAGTGCACATGCACCTAATTCAAAGCTCAAGGTGCTAAAATATGGAAGACTAAAGGCTAACAGTTTTGATCAATGCTGACCCCTTCTCATAGGTCCTGGGTTTCTTACACTCTGTATGTTGTTTTTTATGACAGGGACACAAATTAATAATTTCCAAATCAGTCTGATTTACTAACAATAACTAGTGTCCTACTGAATAAGGAAAAACAGACTATTGGGAGGCTTGTGTTTGACCTTAAACCAGGGTTTTGATCCTCAAAAATATGAAAATTCTCTATTTTGAACCTAAGAAATTTCTCCCGAGGGGGGCAAAATGACCAGTTACTAGGATTAAAAAAATCAAAGAAAACAGTGTTCTTTTACATCATCATTGGGTCTCATGTCCGACTTGTTAACCAGGGTTTTGGTCCTCAAAAATTTGAAAATATCCTATTTTGCCTATTTCAATATTTCTCTATGGGGGGAGGGGTCATTTTGACAAAATTATAAGGATCAATATAGGGTTTTATTTAACAATTTTTCAATGATGCATCTTATATAATATTGAAAATTGTACAAAATAATTGCTTACTTCACATCTTTACAAGAAACGGTCAAATGGCACTTAAACCTTCAAATTTCTACTCTTGATTTGCTCTTCTTGTTGTCAACCCCTAGAATTTCTTTGGTGAGGAGTCAATGAATTCTTATCAAATGCTAGCAAAAGCCTTGATTTTACATGTAGATAACTACTCTTATATTGTATTTCATAGTTAACCCTTTCATGTTTTGGGAAAATTTAGACCTGTCCAAATTCAAATGTTTAGCAGATGAAAATTTGAAATGGATCAAACTTGAAAAATAACCATTCAGTAGGGTAGAAAATATTGTGGAAAAAGAAGAAATTGCTTGTTACAAGCAATTTCTTCCTTTTCTACAATGTTTTCTCAAGTATAGAATCAAAGTGACAAAAACAAGCAAACAAAAAAATCTCGGGTTTATACAGGAGAGGGTTAAACCTTTTTGTTCCGTTAATATTTCAGATGGGCTCAGGGTTACAATGGTTCCAAAGCCAGCTACATTGACAAAGATGTCATCTGCTACATGTGTGGTAATAATGTGAAATTTGTGGCAGAGGATGGGGCGGAAACTGTTTTCAACTTTCCAGGAGAAGGAGCTGGTGCATTTGCTGTTCATACCCTAAGTCGATGTTTTGCTGTAGCAGAACAGTGCATAGATCCTAAAATCTATGTATTTGTATATCCAACTTTCAGAGAAATGTCAGTACTGAAAGGTAGGTACTTTGCTTCAAATTTATTTTTGATCTTTTGTGCCTTTTCAATTATGATTATTGCTGCATGGGAAATGATGCTTTTACTTGATTCATTACCACACAATGATGCTTTTTGATGCCCCTGAAGAAAAATGGCTTTGGAAAACACTGAGGAAATTGCATGTTACAAGCAATTTCTTCATTATCCACAATGTTTTCTACAAATAAAGAAAAATATCTTTAAATTTCACTGACTAAAAATTATTGTCTACAACTTCTTTTGATTTGGATCAATCTAAAATTCTATCGTTTGGTAATGGGTTAATCAGTTCCAACACAAGTACAATCAAGCTTTTAGAAGCCCTGACAAAATAGAGTAATACATTTTTTTGTAAGAAAATGAGGATTTGCTTGTAACAGGCAATTTCTTTTTTTTCTCATAATGATTTCTGGCTTATTTTCCTAATTTAAGAGTACTTTGAAATGCTGTCTGCATCTTATATAATTCATACCATTAAGTTCAAGGTCATATGTCAAGGTCAAGGTCATTTCTCAAGGTCAAAATTTTTAAATGAATTAACTTTAACATCGTCCATAAGTATACAATATTAAGTGATATAGCCTTCATATTTTACATGTGCATTGCTTCTGACATGACCTTTCTGTTGGTACTATGTTCAAGGTCATTGGCTAAAGTAAAGGTCATTCCTCAAGGTCGAAATTTGGAAAAATTTAACTTTAACGTTGTCAATGATTTTATAATGGTAAGTGATACAGCCTTCATATTTCTAATGTTTATTACTTGTGACAAGACTTTTCAGCAGAAACCAAAATCAAGGTCATTTGTCAAGGTCAAATTGTCAAGGTCATTAATTTTCAAATATATCACCTTTACAAATTGCCAAAATTTCTTGTTACTTTACATAAATGTTGTTTATTAAGTTGCATTCAATAAGAAGTTTTTTGTCCAATAATGGCATACAGTTTTGTGACAAAGCCTTATTTAGAGAGCATAATCCGTCTCCTATGGCTCTTGTCTTGTCTGGTAATGAGTTATTTTACTTGATGTTTCTAGATTATTAAATGAAAAAACACCTTCTCATTTAATTTATCGATCGCTGGCCCCGCTGACTGACTCCACTGGCCCTACCTACTGACTCCAACAGAAAGTTCTATTATTATATTAAAAGACGTTATTTTGTATAGATTGTGACTAGTAGCATTTAACAAAAGGAAAAGTGTTGGTTAGCATCCTAAATATTGTTACTACAGATTATACAATCTGTAGTTATGACATTTTATGTCACCAAACCATCTAAAATGTTTCTCAAAAATGTCAGCCAGTGTAGGAGTTCAAACTTCACGACCTGTCTAAATGAATGATTTGATTGGTTAATAGAACATGACAAGAGTTAAGTACTCTATTTGATAATTGATTTTTCATCTTTCTCTCTTTTTTTCCAGACGGGGCCAAGCTTGAATATACAGAACTGTTTTTCTCCAGCAGTGATTATCTTTGTTCCTTGTCTGGGATTCCAGAATTTGAGCTTACTCTTTGGTAGGTGTTGTCAAACCATTTCAAATCAACCATAATCTAGTCTGAATTAATCAGTGTAGCAGATGTCATGTAAAATAAGGGTACACCAGTTAAAATTTGTGAGAGAAAAGGTAAAAAATATTTTGGATAAGGATTTACATTTTTTTCTTTCCTACCAGTGTTTTACTGATTCATACCCCCCACGACGAAGTTATGGGAGGGTATACTGGAATCAGGTTGTCCATCTGTCTGTCCGTCCGTCCGTGGACATAATTTTGTGTCTTCATCTCCTCCCACATTTCCAGACCAATTTTGCTGAAATTTACTGAAATCTTCCTTGTAATGGGAGCTTGTGCACCTGCAATTTTCATAATGATTAATCAACTTTTTCAGGAGTTATGCCCCTTTGATTTATTTTCTTGTATACAATATATAGAGAATGAATCATAACTCCTGAACAGGTTGAAAGATTGAAAAAATAAAAGTGGTTCACATGTTTATTCCAGAACATAAACGCCATGTTCGACGTTGCACAAAATCCATAATATTGAACAAAATCCCTATTTTTTTTACACAATCTTTGCCCCTCATTGACTTAAAATTTGTAAAACAAAATTGTCCACTTGATAAATCATGAATGGCCAATATTTCAATGGTTACAATTTGGTCTCATTTAAAAAGAGGCAGCAGTGGGGGAGGGTATTCGTCAGCCCTTACAGGCGACATTTCTAGTTTATTCTGTATTTCTTTCGTTTGGTAAAATGAAGATTTTATAGTAATGGATCACAGACTAACACTACATGATTAACCTATGGATTATACATGGCCCATGATAATGACCATGTCATATTATAATTTCACTGAAAGTTTGGAAATACACTTGTAATACAATCAAGACTTGTAATGCTACAAGGGATCATCTAGGAATTTCATGAATCAAATTTTTAGAAAAGAGGAAAAATTGAACTGCAGTCAAATAGAAAAAAGAAAAAAGTATAAAAAGTATTTTGAAACTGAGCATACACTGGAATTGTTTTTCTTGAACGGTATCAAAAAGGGTCATTGTGTGAGAATAGGTTGAGTTAGTTTATAATACATGTATCACCTACAGGGATCAAATAAATCCATTGAATATTTTTAATACATGGTTGATATTACACTAGAGTATTTTACGTTTTTTTTTGCCATCAAAATGACATCACAATGCATGTGTTGGCTTCATTTTACAAACTACCTTACATGTTTTGAGGAATATTATATATCAATGAATTCTTTTAGTTTTTTGTGATTGATTATAAAAATAAAGGTCATATAATAGATAGAATATCAAATTTGAGTTCATAAAAGCCGAATCTATTAAACTCATTATTTATCGAATTACCAGAGAGTAAAATTTAAGGCCGGTCCAAATTGAAAGGAGTTGCAGAGGACAATTTAAAGCTCATGAATTTTTTTTGGGTAGAAAACATTGTGGAAAATGAAGAAATTGCTAGCAATAGGCAATTTCTTCATTATCCACAATGTTTTCCAAAGCTTTTTTCTTGGGGGCGTCTAAAAAGCGTCACTGAGTGGGAATAGGTTAAAACTGATAATAATTTGACGGTGCCTCGCTTTAATCTGTTTATGGATGAATCATTTAACCCTTGTCATGCTGAACCCGGAATATTCCGGTTTTGAGAGGAGGTGTAGACTAAGATCAGACTGCACGTTTGTGCAGGCTGATCTTAGTCTACACCTCCTGCTCATACTTTTCCTTCTCGAGTTGTTTATGAGGTTGATTTCTAAAAGAAATATTGATTTTTGGACAAAAATATCTATCAGTACTCTCAGCCCTTTGATTTGACAGCAATTCAGTAAGGTAATTTATACAGCATGACAAGGGTTAACAAATTTGGTATTCAACGACCCACTCATTCAATTTCCTCTATTTGTTATATCAGAGAATATTTTATGCTTCAGGAACTTTGTGGATGGAACTAAGCTGACAACGTACCCTATCTCTAGCGACAATATCCCAACCAGTTTGACATTTAACCCTGGAAACTGGCGTCAGATGTGTGTGACAACTAACAGCACAGTCACTATGCTGCAGATAGAGCAGTCTGATGCACACTATGTCATGAAACCAACGTAAGTAGTCATACACAATTAGCTGTAGTTACAAGGTTTTAGATAGAAACCGAAAATTTGCTGATTATTTTAAGAAACATTGAGCCTGTACCAGTCTAAGGAATGCAAAGTAAGGACACTGGTCACATTTTGTTCAAGCACAGGAATTCAGGGTTCTTTACTGGGCATACATTAGAAATTGTGGAAATATTATGCTAGAAATTCATTATGTGGATGATTTGAGTAAAGAGTAGAATCCTTAGCCAATGCCCACACAATAATGCGTTGGTTGCCCCTCAAGAAAACAATTAGGAAAACATCATGTGAAATGAAGAAATTGCTTGTATCGTGTAATTTCCTCATTTTACACGATATTTTCTACCTAAAAAGTGCAAAAAGTGTAAAATTTCGTTAACTTTAAATTGTTGTCTAAAACTCAAAACAATTTGGACCAGTCTAAAATATGGGTTAAGAATGAATGAAAGGTAGATTGTACGCGCGTATTTCATTCTGCTTTAAAATTTCTTACATTATATAATAACCAAAAAAATAGTTTCAATCTGACACTTCCTGAGAAATATCTATACAAAATCAACTATTTCAAAGCTAATATTTGATTTGATTGTCTTTGTTCAAACAATATTATATTTATTTATTATTTTTATGGTAAAGTGCCTCTAGTAAGCATTGGTAAATAACAACAAGCTCACAGTTCATCACCACTTTCAACAGTATTTCAGTGATTTTGCTGTGGCTGGAGCATCTAACCATGGCTTCCTGTCATTTCTCACACTAGTCCAACCACAATATTTGATCCGAGCCTCTATCTGCTCATCCCAATGAGGTGCACTACTTATCAATAGCCCAGTGGTGAGAGACAAATGGTGCACATTGTGATGAATATTGTCAAATGTTGGAAAGAATGTTGCTTGAGCAAGGGCTCTAACTCACTATCCCAGGATTGAGAACACAGCATTTTACAGACTAAGTTACGTGTTACAGCCTTAGTTTGCCATGGTTTGCCTCACGTACAAATTCATATCTGAATTGAAATATACCTTTAATGTTATTGATCACATCAAACAAAAAGATTTTTGACTGGTTAAAATTCAGAGATATTGTAGACAACAAATCATAGTGTGTTTTAATATAGAATAATGAGCATTGATTAGGTAGGCAGCAGTATCACAAAGGAGGACATTACTTGTAACAAATCAATCTCTTTTGCAACTTTTTTTTCTTCAGTCATAACTTTTCTTCATTGCATCAAAATGCAGGCTATGTGTTAGTTAACCCTTGTCATGCTGAAAAAAAAAAAGAAAAATCAAAATTGTATAGAAATCAAAGAGATGAAAACACTGGTAGTACTTGTTGTTCAGTTGTCAATACTTCTTTTGAAAATTAATTTCATAAACAACTCTGGTTAAAAAGGAGACAGAAGGTGTAGACTAAGATCATACTGCACTGATGTGCAGTCGAATCTTTGTCTATACCTCCTGCTAAAACTGGAATAATTCAGAGTTCAGCATGAAAAGGGTTAATTTAGGAAGAAATAAAGTATTAAGTGAATTAGATAGAAAGTATTTTCAATCATACTATTGTATAACAATTTTCATATCTTTAACCCATTTCCACAAAATGACGCTTTTGGACGACCCTCAAGAAAAACATCACGGAAAATGAAGAAATTGCTTGAACCAAGCAATTTTTTTATTTGACACAATGTTTTCTGCCCAGAAAGTTGAAAAATTTAAAAAGTAATAAACTTTAAATTGTCATCTGCAACTCCTTTCAATCGGACTTTTCTAAAATTTTGCCGTCTGGTAATGGTTTAAAAAAACCTTTTATTTCTTTTTTGATCATTCAATGATTAATAGTGTAGTTCAGTTTGGTAAATATAACTGGCCATATAATAGGTAAGATCCATCACCTAGTTCTGTACAATGGTGTTGTTTTGTACATTGTGTGAGTATATGCTGCACTTGTAGAAACACTACTGTTAAATGTTAACCTATTCCCACACAATGACGCTTTTTGACGCCCCTCTATTGGGAAAACATTGTGGAAAATGAAGAAATTGCTTTAACCAAGCAATTTCTTCATTTTCAACAAGTTTTCAACCCAGAAATGTTAAATTCCATTTACTTGAAATTGTCTTTATATATCCACAATGTTTTAAACCAAGAAATTTGAATTCCCAGCAACATGAAATTGTTGTCTGCAGCATCAATTTGGATCAGGCTAAAAAATTTTTTTATGGGAAGGGTTTAACATAAATATCTGAGCTCAAAGACCTTTTGAAATGAATAATTTGATGGGTCAGTCGTTTTTTGTTTGACAACATTGTTTCCTCATCTATCTTAAAAATCATTTCCAAGGGAAGCGGTGTCACTGAAACAACTGAAATGAGGTGTGGATAAGAAATAAAGAAATCTCAATTTGAACAACAATAACGGCTCTCTAATTATAGCTCTTTCTGTTTAAGCAATGTGGACCCTTTTACAGTGTAGAACATAGTTAATTTGTCAATCTGATTGGAACTGGATTGAGTACTTAACTTTACACAGTCACAGAATGATTGTGGTTGAACGCTGATTGCTTTTACACTGTGAGCAGATTAAATGTTTTCTTATTTAGTTGCTGTCTTTCAGTCATTGCAATATTTCATTCAATCCCTACAACATCAAAAATTTGAATACCGAATTTAATTTTAATGAAAATATTAATTGCTAAAACTAATTTTGCGATGTTAATGATCAGACTCATTAAATGCGGTTGATTGAATACTTTCATTTAGGATTGATCGATCACAGATTGGAAAACTGTGATTGCTACCTAATTGAACCCTGAATGTTGATTGAATGTGATTGCCCAGAATGTGAATGAAATGATTGTCAAATAAACAATCTTCTGTACAGTAGATCCTTTTTTGTTAAGCAACAAGGCCAACTCTTAATAAATTTTAGTTTGATGTATTTTGCTATATTTTCACAATTTTTGCGTTATGATTTGATGCAAGCACTTTTTTCTTCTATCTCTAACTCATCTGAGCATTAAGTGCTCAAGTGAGCTGTTATGATAGCCATATGTCTGGCATCTGTCTATTGTAAGTATTCTGTCAACATTTTGTTTGAACTACATTTCTTCACAAATTACTGGGCCAATTTGCAATTATTGACATCTCCAAGAAAAAAGGCTTTGGAAAACATTGTGGAAATTCGAGAAATTACTTGTTGATAGCAGTTTCTTCAATATCCGCAATGTTTTCAACCAAACAAGTAAATGAAATCCACAAAATTGATCAACTAAAATTTCTTGTCTTCAACATTTTTAATCTTGCATCAGTTTAAATTTTGTCGTCGTCTAATGGGTAAGGCTGGTTCCAATTACAACAAAAGTGACAATTAAAACCTCCACCTGAAGTTGAAGGCCTAAAACATGGAGCAAAAACTTCAGCACCTTTATAAAAATTGCTAAAATCATGACTATTCGATCCCTGAGGGCAAGGCCATAGTCACAGGGGAGTCAGACTAATAGCATATTACATTTAGGCTGACTATGTAACATTAATTATGGTAACCACTAAACTGATCTTTGAAAAGAAAATATCCTTTGTCTCAGGTGGGTGAACCAGGGCTAATGAGCCTCTTGTTTTCATTGTTTATGCTGTTTTTTTATTTTGCTTTTTGTCTGTTACATTTAATCCATTTCCACACAGTCACACTTTTGGACACCTCTCAAGAAAAATATGGGAGTAAACATTGTGTTAAATGAAGAAATAGCTTGTAACAAGCATTTTCTTCATTTACATGATGTTTTCTACCCAGAAAGTTGAAAAGTATAAAATTTCATAAACCTTAAATTGTCATCTTCAATTCCTTTCAATTTGGACCAGTCTAAAATTTTACTGTCTGGTAATGGGTTAAGTGCCATTGCCCTAATGTCAGGAGAGCTATTGCAATATAGCATGTTCTATACATGTATATTGGTTAAGTCTGTGTAAGCCCATAAAAATCCTTTTTAGCACAACCTTTTTGATCAGACTATTTCCACATTTCCACAGAATGGATAAACTACTGTGTTTTCTTTCTAATCATGTACAATAGTTTCTGGACTGGTCCTTAAATTGAAGCAGGCTGCAGGGGACATTGCATAGTGTTAGTATTAACCTATTCCCACACAACAAAATTTTAGATTGGCCCAAGAAGCTGCAGATGACAATTTCAAGTTAATGGATTTTTTTTTTTTTTCATTTTTCATGGTAGAAAACACTGTGGATAATGAAAAAATTGCTTGTAGCAAGCAATTTCTTTATTTTCCACAATGTTTTCCAAATTTAGTTTCTTGAGGGGGTGTAAAAAGGAGGGATCGTGTGGGAATGGGTTAAGATTGAAAATAAAGCTTATGTGTAAATGAAATGACTTTGTGTGAATCCTGTAGAATTCACAGGGAAAGGGGCATTGGGAAAATTAAATGAAATGTTTCTTTGAAACATAGATTGTGCAAAAAATTGATCACATTCTCTTCAATCTTTCACAAAATGATTCTAGCATCACAAGGAGAGATCCTTTCAAAATTTGACTATTTATTTCTAACTTAGAATCTTGTTTAAGTACTGTATATCAGATTTTATTAGTGAAGGTTTTATTTTCACTAATATTAGTGGGATAACAAGCTCTCATATTCAAGAATATTGCTTATCCCATTCCCACATGATAAAATTTTAGACCAGTCCAAATTCAAAGAAGTTGCAGACAACAATTTTAATGTGATGGCATCTTTGTCTTTTTGGGTAGAAAACATTGTGGAAAATGAAGAAATTGCTTGTTACAAGCAGTTTCTTTATTTTCCACAATGTTTTCCAAAGATTTCATATTAAGGGGTGTTTAAAAGCGTCATTGTGTGGGAACGGGTTAAATTGAACCATTTTTACAGAAATATACAGAGTAGTACTAAATAAGCTGAGACGGGCAAATATCAAATGACAAAATTGTTACCTGTTCCTGCAAAGTGGCAAATAAATCATTTTAAAATTATCACACTTTATTTCATTTATTGATTTATTTATGTCATAAGAAACATGTAATAAAAACAATTTAAAAATACATGTATGTATTTATAAAACAGCTAGATCGAAGCTTTTGGGCATACTCAGATTTTGTCCCTTGTTTGCTCTACAGTTTTTAGCTCACCTGAGCACGTAGTGCTCAAGTGAGCTATTGTGATCGCCTTTTGTCCGGCGTCCGTCCAGCGTCCGTCCGGCGTCTGTCCGGCGTCCGTCGTGCGTCGTCCGTCATCCGTCAACAATTTCTTTAAACGACATCTCCTCCCAAACCACTGGGCCAATTTGTACCAAATTTGGCAGAAATGTTCCTTAGGTGATCCCCTTCAAAAATAGCTAAAAGAATTGAAATCTGTTAAAAACTCTGGTTGCCATGGCAACAAAAGTGAAATTTTAAAATAATCTTTAAAAATCTTCTTCTCCTGAACCAGAAGGCGTAGAGCCTTGATATTTTGCATGAAGCATCAGTATATTGACCTCTTTCAAAATAGCTAAAATCATGATCCTCGGGTCCCCAGGGGCGGAGCCCCAGTGGGGTGGGTTTTATATAGAAATAAAGAACGATTTTTTAAATGACATCTCCTCCCAAACCACTGGGCCAATTTGAACCAAATTTGGCAGAAATGTTCCTTAGGTGGTCCCCTTCAAAAATTGCTAAAAGAATTGAAATCCGTTAAAAACTCTGGTTGCCATGGCAACAAAAGTGAAATTTTAAAATAATCTTTAAAAATCTTCTCCTCCTGACCCAGAAGACGTAGAGGCTTGATATTTTGCATGGAGCATCAGTATATTGACCTCTTACAAAATAGCTAAAATCATGATCCTCGGGTCTCAAGGGGCCGACCCGGGGGGGGGGGGGGTATAGGCATGAAGCATCAGTTCACAGATTTCTTTCTTATTTCTTAAATTATAACCCATGGAAAAAGTTTTTTCCTTATTTCAAATCAGCACTTAAGCCTTGGAATTTGTAATTTAGACTTGGATCCCCAAGTTCATAGTGTTTATATGTAATTGTGGCCCACTTGTTTCATAGTCCTAACCTTAACATGAAATTAGACTGTTGATAGAAAAAGAGCCTTTATCTCAGGTGAGCGCACCAGGGCCAACGGCCCTCTTGTTCAGTATTTCTGATTTCTAATGAATACTTTGCAATCTTTCATGGGAGAAATTGTTATGTCTCCCATGTTTTTGTTTACAGCTACTCTTGGGAATGAGGTAAGCCAGCAAATCTGACACTTTGCTAGCAACAACTTTGCAAAAAGCAATTTCTTCATTTTCCACATTGATTTCAAACCAGAAAGTTGAAAAAATCTAAAATTTCATAAACTTTAAATTGTGGTCTGCATCTCCATTCAATTTGGACAGTCTAGAATTTTGCTGTATGGTAACTGATTAAAGAAATATATTAACCCTTGTCATGCTGTAAAAATTACCTTACTGATTTGCTGTAAAATCAAAAGGCTGAAAGCACTGATAGAACTTCATGTTCAAAATCAATATTTCTTTTAGAAATCAATTTCATATAAAACTGTGCCAGGACAAGTACAAGCAGGAGGTGTAGACCAAAATCAGACTGCGCTTATGTGCAGGCTGATCTTTGTCTACACCTCCTGCCAAAAACGGACCATTCCGGGTTCAGCATGACAAGGATTAAAAAAGCCTTAGAGAGAATGACAGCAAACTGTCACCTAAGGAAAAAAATGTGTTGTTTTTATTACAAGTATTGGAGTTTCGAAAGTTTTAGACATTTTGTTAAACTGTGATTTGCGTTTAAAAATCATGATAGGTAAGTAAAGTATGGTTGAATGTTGAATATCAAGGTCTGACGGGTCGCCATTATTTACAGCACAAGATGCTTATTAATATTACTAGCATTTGCTTAATATCTTAGAATTGCACATAGGTCATTGTTTCAGCAAGTACTTCATATCTAGCAATAGAATAACTTGAGATTTTGATTCCAGTTGGAGAGGTTTTCATAGGTTTCTTGACATCAAAAGAAATGTGATTGATAGTTTTGACGGGATAAAATTCTCTTTTTTGGAATAAGTACACTGATGATATATCATCATTATAGGTGAGAATGGATAATCCATTTCTACACAACCAAATTTCAGACATGTCTAAAATTCAAAGATTTTGCTGCAACAATTCCAGGCTGTTTGAGTTGTAGAATTCTTGTTTTCTTTGGTAGAAATCATTATGGTGGTGAAGAAATCGCTTGTAACAATGATTTTGAAAGTATTTTCCTTGAGGTACGTAGAAAAGAGGGATTGTGTGGCAATGGGTTAACTATCAGATACTATATTGATACTAAAATTCATAAAATGATTTAAGGAAGAGAAGATGTTTATTGTTTGAAATTAGAAACCTTTTTTTAAAAACTTTATATATATAGATAAAGATAAATTCTTAAACCATTTAATTCAGACGAGTCAGACTTCCACCGACTGACCCCGAAGCTGAGGAGGAGGATGACATAGGTCTCTCATCTCCAACGAGAGCCTCAACTCGTATGACGAGATATACAATGGAAATTCCGAAAGCTGCTAGAGCAGGGCTGGTCGGTGAAATGGCAGAGAGGCTGGATGATATACAAGACGGTACAGACAGGGTTAAACCTGTCTCACAAGTCTGGACCCCGATTGGAGATGTGTATATTGGATGTTCTGGTGGACAGCTCATAAAGGTGAAGGAAATGTAGGACAAAAGAGTAATCCCTTTGATACAGTGCATTATTTGCCTATGTTAAAGTAAACTCCATTAACAAACAACAAAATTTTAGACAGGTCCAAATTTAAAAAAAATTGCAGGCGATATTCCTATTTAACAAGAAGATATAGACAAAGATCAGCCTGCACATAAGTGCAGTCTGATCTTTGTCTATACCTCTTTTTTGTCCCCTGTAAGCTAGAGCTGTTTAAAATTTGATAATCAATTTGTAAAAGGAATATTGACCCTCATTAAGACATTTCAGTGCTGTCAGTCCTTTAATTTTAAAGCAATTGTGTTTAGGATTTTAATTCAGCATGACAAGGGTTAAACTAAAGAAGCAATAATAAGATTTCCCCTTCAAAATTGGCATTTAATGACAGAGTGATTAACCTATTACCAGACAACAAAATTTCAGACTGGTCCAAATTGAAAGAAGTTGCAGACGACTTTATTTTAGATTTTTTTCATTTTTCTGGGTAGCATACATTGTGTAAAATGAAGAAATTGCTTGTAACAAGCAATTTCTTCATTTTACACAATGTTTTCCCAATTTTGTATAATTGAAATGGTCAAATGTTTTGACAATATGAGCCATCATGCAGAAAGGGACCAACTGTAGATTCCATTTAAACAGTTAGTTGAACGATTAGACCCATGACAGGTTGATTATGGTTTGTATTCTAAATATAAGGAATTGCATATAATTTTAATTTTTGTACTCTCTGAAAATCCCCAAAATGCAGTTTTGATTCAGTTCAGCTTTCAAAATCTGTGCAGTGTGACTATGATCTATTTATTCTGTACCTCCAAGATTATTCATATTTGTTTGACGATTCACTACAGGTTGATGGAGAGACAAGTAGAGCTAAGGTGATTTACTATCCCCCACCCCCAGCAGAGGCCCCAGGGTCCAGAATGTCTAGTGCTGGTATACAGAGGACCTCCATGGTAGACCTACAGTCAGCACGTAGGTTTATTTCTAGTGCAATATTTACTTATCCCACACCAAGCCTGGCTAGTTCAACCAGTAACATACTGTGCATTTAATCATAGGGTTATGAGTTCAAACTCTGGCTCAGCCAACATTCTTTCTGACATTCATAAAAGGAATAGCAACACTGTCACTCAGAATGATAAGGAATCGGCTTAACCCATTCTCACACAGTGACGCTTTTAAACGCCTCTCAATATACTAGCTTTGGAAAACATTGGGGAAAATGAAGAAATTGTTTGTTACAAGCAATTTCATCATTATCCACAATGTTTTTAATCCAAAAGCATGAAAAAAATTAAACTTCCATCAACTTGAAATTGTTGTCTGCAGCTTCTTTCAAATTGAACCAGTCTAAAATTTTGTTATGTGGGAATGGGTTAAGTGAGATTAGCAGCTGGTGGCTCAGATTGACTGTTGTGGATATACTGGTTAGAGATATGACAGGGAGTCATGAATAGAGGTACCAGCCAACTCGCTGTAATTGCAATATTGTTGAAAAAAGTGTTAACCCTGTACAATCAACCAGATTATTAATAACTTGAAAATACTGATATTTTTTGATAATTTATACAAGAGATACAATAGTAATAGAAAGGCAATTTAACCAATTTCCACACAAGAAAGTTTTAGACTGGTCCAAATTGAAAGAAATTGCAGACAAGAATTTCCAGATGATGAAATTTTAGAAATCTTTGTCTTTTGGGGCAAAAAACACAAAAAAGTCACAAGCAATTTCTCAATTATCAACAGTATTTTCCAAAGCTTTTTTCTGGAGGGGTGTAAAAAGGAGGGATTGTGTGGGAATGGGTTAAACCCTTTTACATTTCCCTTGTCCATGGAAATAATGGCGTAGGCTTTGAGAATGTATTTAGACCTTAATCATTTTGAAAAATATAGGACAATATTATTTAACCCATTCTAACACAGCAAAATTTTAGACTGGTCCAAATTGAAAGAATCTGCAGACGACACTTTCAAGTTAAAGATTCGGATAGAAAACATTGTGGATAATAAAGAAATTGCTTGATACAAGCAATTTCTTCATTATCCACCAGTGCTCCAGATAAGGTCCGTTTTTCCGTACTTTACGGACGTAAATTTGCTGGTTACGCATACTTTTCAGCGAATTGCCGTACAAGTGATGGACCGTTAATAATGTGTACGGACATTATTAGGTACGAACGCGTCAACAAAAGGGAACTTACTCTTGTAGCATTTCATGTAATCACTCAGCTATTTCTGATATTGCTGAAAATCCCCGTTATTTTGTTATTGTGTACCCTATTTACCAATTGATTTTCCGTCTCTTTCCTTGACAATGAATTGCAGACTGTGGGAAAACTTTTGTCAACAAGGACGGTACCCGGCATTGAATCTCTTTCTAATTTAATGTCATGAGCGATGTGAAACCAGGTGTTCTGACTGACTACATCGCAAAATGTCGAGACAGAAAACTTTGACGTTTTTTTTTCAGTCGTCTACGGACAAATCCCTCCCAAAGACAGAAGAAATCATAAGACAAGTTTTAGAGGAAATTGTTTGCTCCATCGTGGAGAAACATTTTCGAAGGCATGGTTTAGGGCGTAATACATATATATTGATTCACTCACAGCAGTTTTGTTCTTGCCGGTTTGGAAATCTGTTTGAAACGAGAAATCAGTGATGATTCTGGATAGAAATGGTTTCTTGCTTAATTAAATGGAATTTGATACAAAATCGAAATGAAAATGAATTAAAATTTTGTTGCTGAGTAGAATGTAAAATCGATTCCAGATGATTCATAGAACTTAAGGAAGAGTTTGGGTGTCTACTATGGTAGATACTCGTGTTTATAAAATGTCATATTTGATACTAAAAGTATGCTGGTACTGATCCTCATATCAAGTACTGATTTAAAATCATTTGTATCAGTACAGTACTGATGCCTCTTGAAATTATCTGGAGCACTGATCCACAATATTTTCCAAAGCTTTTTACATGAGCGGCGTAAAAAGGAGGGATAGAGTGTGATTGGGTTAGGAAAACCATGTTTCTCCTTATGACTTCTGAATAATAAATTTGAAATTAAATGGAGCATTTTCAATTTAACACCAGTCTTATTAACCATACTTATTATCACCATACAAAAAAATCTTAAATTGGTCCAATTTCAAAGAAGTTGCAGAGGACTATTTGAAGTTGATGAAACTTAATTTTCATTTGTCTTTTGAGGTTGAAAATATTGTGGAAAATGAAAGAAATGCTTGTAATAAGCAATGCTTTTCATTCTATTCAATGATTTCCAAAGCTTCTTTACTTTTGGGTGTATATTTGCGTAGGAATGGGTTAAGCAGACTGTATATAAACAAATAACAGGAAGGCTGTCTTCATTTTTACAATGTTTTCCAAATTGTTTTTCTTCAGTGGTGTCCAAAAGTGCATTGTGTTGGAAAGGGTTAATGTTGTTGGTCTGCTGATTTTGTTTTGGACATGGAGCCATTGTTTGGTAGTCCAACTGTCATGATATAATTGAAATACTGTTGAAAATGGTGTTCAGCTCTAAGATACACACTCCAGCTCCACCATAACGCTGTAGGTGGGGGTCAAAGAGATGAAACAGTAGAAGTGGAGTTAACACTTGTCATGATAAACCCAGAATATTTTGGTTTTGGCAGGAGGTGTAGACCAAGATCAGCCTGCACATAAGTGCAGTCTGATCTTGGTTTACACCTCCTGCTTGTACTTTTCATGCCAGAGTTGTTTATAAAATTGATTTCTTTAAGAAATTCTGATTTTTGAACAAGTTCTATTGGTATGCTGTAATGCTGTAAATCAATCTAATGAATGAAACTTGCATTACAAAAAATTTTAATAGCTCCTGTTTGCCTTATCTGATTTTGACAATGATTTGTCCATTTCCAGCGGAAGATACAACCTCTATGATATTAGAAGGAGGCATGGACTGTGTAGGGATACATAAAAGAGGACTATATTGTGCTGGCAAGGTAGGCAATGATCTTGATTTATCACATTAGGGTATGTTGATGATTTTAGAGGGAGGTAGGTTGTAGTTACAATGATTAGGTCTAATCAATGAATTGCCTTTTATACATGTCTCTGACCACATATTTTACACTAAAGTTGTGTTTCTTACTCAGTCAAACTGCTATGTTGGAGGTCACAGTAGACATAGCCTACAATCTGTTAATTCTCAACCCTATATTTACTAATACATAAATGAGCAGTGAGATGTATCAGTCAAGATTTGAAGCATCAGGCAGCTTGTTCTATGTATGTTTATGGAAATGGTAGATGACGTTAGAATTTGATGTTGCATAGATTCCTGAAATTGTCTGTTCTTGTAGAAATTTGTTATACAATTAAAAAGAAGGCAATTCTAAAGCCTAGCCATTTTCTTCCCCTCGAAGTTATGTTCCTTTTTAGCTAGCAAAGCGTCAGCTTTGATAGCTTAAGTTAACAGACAAAAATTTCAGGTCTTCTCAGAGTTCAACTGGTGCAAACTGCCACTGGAGGCTTAACCACTAAATCCATTGAATACCTACGCAATAAAAAGTAGTTTTTATTTCAGGAATATTGCAAACTCTCCCACTGCTTTTCATGGAAACATAAATTAACTTCATTCAAATTGTAGACAACTCCTTCAAAAGCATGCTATTTAACCCAATCCCAACCAATCACGCTTTTGAAACATCTCAAGAAAATAGCTTTTGAAAACATTGTGAACAATGAAGAAATTGTGTGTAACAAGCAATTTCTTCATTGTCCACACTGTTTTCTACCCTACAAGGCAAAGGTTTTCTAAGTTCCAATAAACATGATAACCTTTGACAAAGAAGATTACTCAGTGAAAGCATGCTTTGCTAGCTTACCTTAATTTCAGTACTTTGATTTATTTTGTTATTAGTTAGAATTTGTATGGAAAGTTTTTATTATTTTTTTATAAAAAGCATCATGTATGCTCATTTGCTTATTCAGCTAATGATGGTTAAAATTAGTTGAAGATATTTTATAGTTTAAACCTATTTATTTCACATTGACTGAGAAACAAGGGCCGACAAATTAGATTAATTCCTGCCAATTCTGCTTTCTGAAGAATATATCATTCCTTGCATTAAACATGTAAGCCAATGATAGAACAAAATTGAAAAGTGGCTCTTGGGATTCAAACTCTGGACCTTTTAATTGTAAATCCAGGGTTCTTGACCACAGAAATCATTTGTGTTCTCTAAGGCCAGTATTTTTGTTACGGGGTCCTAACCCAACACAGGCCAAAAAGGGGCGTTTTCAAACTTTTGGACCAATAGAATGAAATACATTTTAAGGATATTTTTAGATCCTCTAGCTGCAATTAAAACATACAGAAAAAATGTCATGATAATTTAAAGGCATGTCAATTTCCATATCTCTGAAATTGTGATAATGTTTAAGTTAGAATAAAATATACAGTGAACAGACACTGAGATGATAACTTTTCCCTTACCATAACTCACCCAGAGATACTTAAAACTGTTTGTCCTTTGAATTTCGGACCATGATGTTTTTTTCATTACTTTGTATTCCAAACTTTTAATAGGACCAGAAAATATTACTAACAAATATAATTTGAGACCATTTGATTGTGTATTTATCACAACACTGTATCATATGGGAGCTTTTATTATGAATTTTAAATAAAGAAAAAAAAACATCTCTATATTCAATTCTATGAAAGGCCATACTCATCACTAAAATGCACATAATTTGTCTTATGAAGCATTTACTTGTTATGAACTATCTTGAAAGTTAAGAGATTCCACATTTCAGTTTCTGCCACTGTCATAGCGCAGTTGGTAGCGCATCAAACTCCCAATCATCAATCATAGGTTGTCATTTGTTCAATCTTTGGCGGCACATATCCTTTCTGACGTTTGCCTCTCACAAATGGGTGGATAATTGTAAACCTAAATGGAATAGCAGCTGGAGGCTAGGAAAGGATGTAATGGTAGTTCTAGTGTGGGATAGACTAGAAATCAAATGTTAGGTTCTCTTTTTGTTTTTTAGATGAAAAATAACACCTTCCGTTTAAAATACATTACTTATGACATTGAAAGATTAGTGAAAGAAAAATACACATAACACTATTTATTTCCATTCATATTTTGTGAAAAATTGGTAACAGTGACTAAATGAGTTTTGTGAATTATAACTGGACTACTTTTTGGACAATTTACCTGTTATGTAAGACAGTAGGTAAACAGATAATAAAAAAGAGGCTTCAACCCATTACCACATAATAATGTTTTTTATGTCCCTCTAGAAAAGAAGATATTGAAAATATATTATGTAAGATTTCTCTTTAAAGTGTCGTCTGCAACTTCTTTGCAATTAGACCAGTCTAAAATTTTGCTGTGTGTTGATGGGTTATGGTATTGAAAAAAAGGGTTAACCCATTCCCACACAATAAGATTTAGACTGGTCCAAATTGAAAGAAGCTGCAGATGACAATTTCAAGCTGATGGAATTTCAATTTCAATTTTTTGTCTTTTTGGGTAGAAAACATACTTGAAAATGAAGAAATTGCTTGTAACAAGCAATTTTATCATTTACCACTATGTTTTCAAAATCTTTTCTTAGGGGGCGTTTAAAAAAGTCACTGAGTGGGAATGGGTTAAGATGAATATAATGTTGATTTTTTTTTTCAAATTCTCTGCTGAAACCTAAACTGAGAGGAACACTTGGTTCCTAGGTGTGTTGAAACAGTCATGTATCTGATGGCTAACCGCGGCCATTCATCGTGATGGATACTTGTCACATGTTTAATTTTCATTGTGATGCTTGACCATTACCATCAATTATTAACCCATTACCAGACTGCAAAATTTTAGACTGGCCCAAATTGGAAGAATATGCAGATGACAATTTAAAGTTAATGAAATTTTGGATTTTTTCACCTTTCTGGGTAGAAAACATTGTGGAAAATGAAGAAATTGCTTGTAACAAGCAATTTCTTCATTTTCCTCATTGTTTTCCAAAGCTTTTTTCCTTGGGGGCATCTAAAGGCGTCACTGAGTCAGAATAGGTTAAACTGAAAATTGCTTCAGGGAGAAGGACGGCTAACCGTCACTGGTAAGAAAAAATTGAGACAATTAATTATCATGAGTATTGGAATTCTGAAAGTTTAAGACCTTTCGTAAAACCATGAGAAGCTTTAGGAGAACCATGATGGCGTAGTGCATTACAGCATTACGTGCAGGTATATTGTCGCTAGGTATTGCATACTGCTTTTATCTATAGGACAATGTATTTATTGAAATTTAAAGCATTTTCTAAACACCTCAGAAGGAGAGTGATGGTCATTGTTTCAGCAAATAAATTATGTCTGGCAATGAAATTGCGCATGATTTTGAATCCAGTTGAAGAGATTTTTATGCTTCACATTGGCGTCAAAAAGAAGGTGATCAGGAGTTTTGATAGAGGATAAAAAACATTTATTTGTGAAAATTATATTGTGGCAATTATTCGTCACAATCGAGCCATCAGATACTGAACTGAGATAAAGAAAATTATTAACTACACTCCACTCAGCTAACATTATATTCAATATAGAAACATTTTAGCATAAAATTGTGTGAATTATTTTTTTAATTGTAGTACCTTGTCATGTATGTTTTATGTGGAGATGTGCCATAACAGGAAGTATATCTATTGCAGGATGGAATCATCAGGCTAATTGACGTGAAATCCAGTGAAGTTAACATCATCGAGAAGTGCAATATTGGTGCACCTATTACAAGTTTAGCCTTTTCTCCTAGCTATAGACGAATAGCCTTGGGATCCAGGACAGTAAGTCAGCCCTTTTCAAAAGGATCTTGGAATATTTGTGTATAAGCAGGTGGTATAGACAAAAATCAGACAGCACAAATGTGCTGTCTGATCTATGCCTACACTACCTCCCTACACTACCTCCTTATCTTGTATTCAGACTAGGGTTAAATCTATTTTACCCATAAAAGATGTTATTTACATTGTTCAATGTTAAAGAGTTGGCTTGAGATTTGTGAGAGAAGTTCTGAATTTCTAATTAGCCCAAGAGTTACGTTGTCACATTTGACAATTCTTTATTTTATAAAGTCTATCATAGCTAAACATCAAGTATATCAAAGCTAAAAATCAAGTATATCAGAACTGAATCTATCATTATTGAACAACAAGTGCTATCAACACTTTCACCCTTTCAATTTTAATGCAATTTCATAAGGGATTTTATACAGCATGACAAGGATTAAGAATTCAGTTAAGAATGAAGAGCCCCCTCCCCCCTCTGGGTTAAGAATTCAGTATGAAGAGCCCCCCCCCCTCTGAAATATTCATGAGTCCTCCTTTTATTTCCTCCTACATCAATATCAAGGACTCATTGTTTGCCCCTGGCAAGCCATCTGTCTGTCTGTCTGTCTAAAACTGAACAAGAAGTTCTTTCAATTTTTTTGTTTTTAAGTGTCTTTCTTTTCTGTCAATTTTTCATTTACCCCAACTATCCAGATACAATTTTTATGGCAAATATCTCATTTCTAAAAACAAATAGTCTTATTTTTAGTTTCGTCTATCTGAAACAAGCATTCTGATTAGGCAAAAAAGGTTATTCATGATTCCATGTACATATACACAGCTATATTCTATGCTTGCCAATAAGAAAGTTCCATAAAGAAAAATATCAAAATTTGTGAAATATTTTGAGTTTTTGCTTGATGGCATTGAATAATTAAGAGATTTTTTTTTTATTTCATGGAGGTATGAACTGAAAAAACTAATAACACTGTATGAACATGCGATTATAATTTAATGGCATCGAGGGAAAAAAAACAAAAGCTTTACAAATTTTTATACCTTTTTTGTATGGGACTATTTTGTGCAGAAGTATACAAAATCACTGGATGATCAAAATTTTGTTCATGGAGTTATGAATAATATTTTTCGACCAATCAGAACGCTCGTTTTTGATAGACGAAACTAAAAATTAAATTATTAAGAAATGAAGAGATTTTTTTTTGTTTTCATGGAGGTATGAATTGAAAAAAACCAATAAAACTTATATTTGAATTGTCTTCACATATTCATACAGTTTGAGTAGTTTTTTTACACTAGTTCGGAAGTTTTTTGCCTATTTCGAACTCCTATGAGTAATCCGCTTACCTTTCATTAGGTTTTATTCTATTCTACCCATCTATTATCATCATTTATTGATATTTTTCCCATATTTGTAGTAATTGCACCTGGAATGATTTGATTTGGAAAAACAAAATTTCTGTATGGTAGAAAATATTGTAGAAAAAAATCGTAGAAAAAGAGGAGATTTCAAATTACAAGCAATTTCTTCATTTTCTACAATGTTTTTGAATTATAAAACCACAGGGCCATAAGAATCAGAGTTTGAACATGTAAGGGTTAACTAGAAGAATATTTCAAGGAAATACAGGACTGGAATTGAGGGCCATCCACACATTATTTACAGTATGGTACATCTTGTTCAATTTGCAGGGAACCTTACATCTGTATGAGCCTGGGGTACCAGAGAGTCTAAAACTTTTACGAGATCTTCATCACGGCCAAATTGTTGGTATTGGTTGTCTACCTGGCAGTGAACATTGTGTTGTAAGTTTGAGTTTCTCATTGTGTTGAAAGTTATTGCATGTTATCTTCAGAAAAGAATATCACAGAATTCTAAGCTTGCAAGATTATTTTCATGGTCATCATCTTAAATAGCCACTTAGTTAGCTCAGCTGCTTTGGAAAAATATCAAACTGTTTTTTAGCATTTGCAGCAATATTGACATAGCAATCTATAATTTTGAAATAACTCTGTTATTCAATGATATTTGAATATATGTTCAATATCATTAAAGAGTAATCCATATTATCAGGGGATTACCTCTAAATTCAAATAAAAAAGAAACTATGACCCTTTTCACTTGTTCAATTCCTTTATACACTTTCAAGCAATCTATTGCATGCAATAATGTTTCCCAAATATTTTAGAGTTATTGTTGTATTTTTTAACCCATTCCCACACAATAACACTTTTGGACTCTCCCTTAAGATGAATAATTGGTAAAAAAATTAGATTGAAGTAATTACTTGTAACAGACAACTTCTTAATTTTACACGATGTTTTCTACCCAAAGAGTATTAAAAAGAATGAAAAGAATTTAAGATTACATAAACTTAAAACTGTTGTCTACAACTTCGTTCAATTTTGTCCTCTTGAAACTGGTTAATCCATTTCCACTCTGTGACGCCTTTTGACGTCTGTCAAGAAAAAAAAATGGGAAAACGTAGTGTAAAATGAAGAAATTGCTGAACTAAGCAATTTCTTCATTTTTCACAATGTTTTCTACCCAGAAACTTGAAAAAATCTAAAATTCCATACACTTTAAATTGTCGTCTGCAGCTTCTTTCAATATGGACCAGTCTAAAATTTTGTTGTGATGGAATGGGTTAAAGAGATAAACTGAAAATAAAATACACAAAAATCTTCTTCTGTTTATGTAAACCATAGGATGACCCTTCTGTTTGTTTGCATTTATACAAGTACAGAGATTTTTATTTGAAACTTTCAGACTTGCAGAGAAGATGGTGAAGTCCAGGTTTGGTCAGTGTCAAATGGATTATTGGTCTCCTCGTACACAGTTGGCGTACAGGTATGTGAACAAATATAGGATGTCTCATGATTATTGGTGTTCACGTACACAGTTAGTGTACAGGTATGTGAACAAATATAGGATGTCTCATGATTATTGGTGTTCATGTACACAGTTGGTGTACAGGTATGTGAACAAATATAGGATGTCACATGATTATTGGTGTTCATGTACACAGTTAGTGTACAGGTATGTGAACAAATATAGGATGTCTCATGATTATTGGTGTCCTCGTACACAGTTGGTGTTCAGGTATGTGAACAAATATAGGATGTCACATGATTATTGGTGAATTATTCTCTGAATACAGAAATTAATATAATACTATATAATCTTATTGTGCAGGACAATTAAAAAATTTAGCAAATTTTCAACCCCTGCATTCTGGTAATGAGTTAAAAGAACCAATATGAAAAACAAATTAACCCATTCCCACACAGTGAAGCTTTTAAACGCCCCTCAATATAAAAGCTTTGAAAAACATTGTGGACAATGAAGAAATTGCATGTTACAAGCAATTTCTTCATTATTAACAATGCTTTCTAGCCCAAAAGTCAAATATTTTAAAAATTTCAACAATTTTAAATTGTTGTATGCAACTTCTTTCAATTCAGAACGGTCTAAAATTTCACTGTGTGGGAAAGGGTTAATTTATCTACATCATTAGGTTCAGAAAAATACCTCATCTATTATATTCTGTGATTATACCGGTAATATGTTTATCATTCTTATATAACCTTGACATTTGTCTCACATCTGACAAAGGAAACAGAGGTGCTTTGTCTGTTTTTTGTTTCATTTTTCTGTAAAACCTTCCACATTTTTTGTTAATGGGTAAGAAAAATGAGAGTAAATGACACAATCCATACTTCAGTTGAACCCATTCCCAAACAATCAAGTTTTTGAACAACACCAAGAAAAAAGCTTTGGAAAATATCATAAAAAATTAAGCATTTGCTTGTTACAAGCAATTTTTTTCATTATCCATAATGTTTCTACCCAGAAAGACAAAGATTTTCAAAATTTCATCTACTATAAATCATCATCTGCAACTTGAATTAGGGCCTGTCAAAATTTTAGTTGTCTGGTAATGGGTTTATGATTGCATTTATTGTAAACATGTAAAAGTTTACATGTTAGTGAAATATTAGGTTCTGTTAATATGGAATTTACTGTTAGTTTTATTCATAAACAGTCAGGTAATGAAATAGTTTAAAAGTTGGTCATTTATCTTTGTCTTAAAAAGTGGCGTACAATTATTTCCATGACTTGTGATATAATACTGTTAGTAACTTGATCTTTATTATCAAAGATTTGCTGATAGTTTGGTGGTTTCCAGAGAGCTACTGTCAGCAGTGGTGGCCTCTCACTAGGTTAAAATTTTTATATCTATTATAACTAGGGGCTAGGGGCTCATATTCCACATACACACTCATCAGGCGATAGGACAATGAGACGATGTCCTTGACCCTGTGACATTGTGATCTTGACCTTTAACCATTATAAAAGACCTTAATCAAAATCTTAAACTTTTTCCATCTTGGTAATTTTTCAACCTAAGCTATTAACCCTTTATAAAATCTTTAACCCAAAACTTTAACTTTAAATATCTTGGTAAATTTTCATCCTAGGGTGCTCATATTTCAGGCATACAGTCATAAAAGGATGACCTTGACTCTATGAGCATTTGCCTTTTACATTTAACCCTGTTTCAAATAGCAACAGGAAAGGGCGAGCTCTCTTGCAAGTGGACAAATGACCGATCGATTGCAGATGTCAATCAAGGAATCAACCAACCAGTCAAATCATTTAATAAGCCCAGACTTAAGCTTTTAACTCTGACATTGGCAGCCATTTTTGTTAATCCTTTTTGATGGTTTTGTGACTTAATCGTCGTAACTACATTACATTATTCAAGCTGTAGTTATGAAGTTTAGGTCACCAACCAACAATTTTACTTTTTTGTTACATGTTACTGGCCATAAGTTTTCCAAATTACGCCGTTAAGAATCAAAGCTGAACTTCCTGTCGAAGTGGATGGGCGGGGCCTTGGGAGTCAGTGGGCAGGCCAAGCGATTGGTCAATTCTTTTATAAGTTCCAATGTTATTCGATTGACGATCCAAATACATGTTTTATATTTGTAGGTTGTATCAGTAGCTGTGAGTCCGTTGCTCCATGTATGTGCTGTTGGTACAGTCAGCGGACATGTTATCTATCTAGATCTGAGTAATACGGAGGAACCAAGGGCTGTGGAGCGTGTCAGAGTGTTTGAAGGACCAGTTGCTCACCTTGTGTATGTTTTAAAGGTTTTTTTTCCTCACCTGAGCACAGCATGCTCTTGGTGAAATTTTCGGATACTTGAATGACAGCCATCCTTTAACATTTTTTTAAAACTTGCTGAAAATGTTTAATTTATGACAGAAAACCCTATTGAATGATCAGCATAAAGGGAAAAGGGGCCTTATTGACAATTGCCTGGTCACCATTTTACCAGTCACAATTTTTGGCTCAACCTTTCTCAAACTTGTTGAAAATGTTTGCTTCTTCATGAGGAAGATCTTTATTGAATTTTATGAAATTCTGCCCAATATAAAGGGAAAAGGAGCAATTGCCTTGTTACCACTCTAAGGGTCAGAACTTTGGCTCAGTTATTCTCAAACTTGCCAAAACTGGTCCTAAGGAAGACCCCTATTGAATATTTTTTTCATTCTTATGTCAAGGGAAAGGGGGCCTTATTGACAATTTCCTTGCTACCACTCTTTGGGTCACAATTTTGCTTCAATCTTTCTTATACTTTCTGAAAATATTTTTATTGTCATGGGGAAGGTTCCTGTTGAATTTGGTGATTTTCAGACCAATATCATGGGAAAGGTTTTTTTTTAACGATAATTTCTTTCTTACCGCTGTAGAGGTCACAACTTTGACCCAATCTTTCTCAGTTTAGTTATAAATGGTTGTATAGTCATGAGGATGAAGCCTGTTGAATACAGTGACACTTTGATCAATATCACAACAAAAATGATGGTTTATTTGTTACTACTTTATAGGTCACAGTTATGGCTTGATCTTTCCCAATCTAGCTGAAAATGTTTCATGGTTATGAGGACCCTTTATGATATATTAACATCCTGACACTTATGAAGGGGAAAGATCTTATTGACAATTTCCTAGTTACCACTCTCTAGGAAAAAAATATTGTGGCAGCTTGATCTTTCTCAAATTTCTAAAAACATTAAATTTTGTATAGTCATGAGGAATAATGCAAACATTCTGACTCATATCAAAGTAAAAAGGGCCTTTTTGACATTTTGAATATCCTTGTTACCACTCTTCAGTTCACAATTTTAGTTCAATCTCTCAGTGTTGTTGTACATGTGTTTATTGTCATGTAAGAAGATCTTCATACAATATGGTGTCATTCCATCTTATATGAAGTCAAATAGGGTATATGTGGCCATAACAGTTTTATGCTCATCCAGTCACAACCTTTTGCCTTTATATCCATTTAACTTTGTGAAAAACTCTGTATTTTTATGAGTTGGATTGAGATGGTAAATTTAGGTGGGTGATCTAGGGCCATCTTGGCCCTCTTATTTTTATGATAGATTGTATGTGAGTAGACTAGCAGGAAACATATTTAATCCATTACCAGACAGCAAAGTTTATGACCGGTCCAAATTGAAAGGAGTTACAGATGACAATTTGAAAATTATTGAAATTTTAATTTTCTTCAACTTTCTGGGTAGAAAACATTGTGTAAAATGAAGAAATCGCTTATTACAGTCTTGCACTCAGTTTCAATGTGTGTGTAAATTGATGGATCCCTGGTCATGTCAACTTATATCCAACATATTGCAGATGACAATTTTTGGTTGATTGAATTTTAAAAATCTTTTTTGAGGTAGAAAACATTGTGGATAATGAAAAATTGCTTGTAATAAGCAATTTCTTGATTTTCCACAATGTTTTCAAGAGCCTTTTTTCCTTAGGGCCTCAAAAAGCGTCATTGTGTGTGAATGGATAAATTGACACATTCATTACATGTTGACAAAATTGCACTCAACAGGGAAAAAAATAAATCTGTATATGCAGTATACTGAACTTTTACTAATATTGGTAGTTGACATCTTTTTGGGATAACATGATTTCACACTTAGAATAATGTTATTGGGATTATAAAAGGTTGATTTTGTGAGGGTTTTTTTTACCTTAGAACACTATGATGTAGTATTGACAGGAAACTTTGTATTGGATTCTTAAAACATTCCCACACAATCTCACATTTTTACGCACCAACAATATGTAGGTATGGAAAACTTTGCAAGAAAAGAAGAAACTTTAAACATTAGCATTTCAAATTTTAACCAGTCTAAAATTTTGTTGTTTGGGAATGGGTTAAAAGAGAATAAGATATTTCAGGCGACCTTCCATCTTGTAAAATATGCAAATGTTCCTATGTGTCTGTAATGGAATGCAAGGTTTTGTATTGCAACTATAAAATGATATTTCTTATTATTATATAATTTTTGCTACAGTTATGATGGGGATGGCCGATATTTGCTGACAGCTTCAGAGACTGGACATGTGTTTGTTGTTGATGGTCGAGCCACACAGAAGTTCAAACCTATAGCACATACAGGTAAACAGATGTTTTCCTGCTGTATAAAATCATCAGCAAGTAGCTAAGACTTAGATCAGACTGCATGAATGTGCAGGTTTGGTCCATATTTACCAACTAGTCTAAATTGACATTCTGTTTTTTGTTCTGTTGAACAATAATGGCTCTGATTAGGCGAGACATATTGTCGTTGGGCATGGAAAACGTCCTACCTACAGTTGTAATTACGAAATTTTGCACATCAAACAGCAAACAGCAATATTCAATCATGGCCTTTGTAATTTTCCACAATGTTTGCTACCCAGGAAGTTAAATAATGTAAAATTTTATGAACTTTAAATTATCATCTGCAACTCCTTTCAATTTGGACCAGTCTAAAATTATGGCATCTGGGAATGGGTTTAAGGTGGATATTGTCGGTATACAAAATAGTTAAGTAAGTGTCACATTGAAAAAAATGACCCAATTTCTTTAGAAAATTACCCTGATTTTTCTATATGGTAGATCTGTGGCCACAGCGCAGTTGTAGCACATAGGACTCCTAATCCTGGGTCTGGGGTTCTTTCCCTGGCCACAGTAAACACTTGTCATGCTGATCACCAAATATTCCTGTTTTAGCAGGAGGTCTAGACAAAGATCAGGCTGCACATATGTGCAGTCTGATCTTTGGCTAGACCTCCTGATTGGCTCTTTAAAGCCAGCATTGTTTATACCATTGATTTTTTAAGAATATACCCACCCGGAAATAAGTGTTTTCTGTGCTTTTAGTCCTTTGATTTTAACACAATTACATATAGCATTTTATTCAGCATGACAAGGGTTAATATTCTTTCTGACATTTTTCTCTGTGACATTAATGATAACCCTAATTGGGATGAATAGCTTGAGGCTTGGAAAAGGTCTTGTGGTAGTACTAGTGTGAGACATACCAGGAATCAATGGTTAGATGCTCGATCTGCCACACTATGACTGAAATACTGTTGAATGTGGCATTAACCATTCCACAATTTTTCTATCCTTACCCAAATAGACAAAGATTTTGAAGATATCATCAACTTAAAATTATTGTCTGCAAGTTCTTTGAATTTGGACTGGTTCAAAATTTTATTATGTAGGAATGGGTTAAAACCCATTCAATCAAACAGTTTTTTATGGTAGACATAACATTTGTGTATAATCCTGCAGAAGGTCCATATGGCATGATCCAACTGAGTAAATTCAGCATATGATGCTGACAACAATGGACTTGTTTCAAATGAATTTTTCAAAACTATATTCATCAAATTATGTATATTATATTGTACATTATGATATAAACTTGCATACAATTTGATTATGAATATTAAACACTTTTACTAGACAATCTCAAATTTTGATTGCTTGTAGAATAAAGAAATTGCTTGCTACTGGCATTTTTTATATTTTTTCACAATGTTTTCTATCCAGAATGACAATAATATTTCATTCTAACCGTTACACAACCGTTACACGAAGTTTTAGACTGGTCCAAATTCAAAGGAGTTGCTGATAACAGTTTCAAGAAGGTTGGCCTTTTAGGGTAGAAAACATCATGGACATTAACCCATTTCCAGACAGCAAAATTTTAGACTGGTACAAAATGAAAGAAGTTGCAGACCTCAATTTAAAGTTTAGGAAAGTTTTTTTTTCAACTTTCTGGGTAGAAAACATTCTATAAAATGAAAAATTGCTTGTTAGTTTTCTGGAGGCTGTCTAAAAGTGACATTGTGTAGGATTGGTTAAAAGAAATTGCTTGTTACAAGCAATTTCTTTAATGTTCACAATGTTTTCCAAAGCTTTCTCTTTTTGACACTTTTTGACGCCACTCAAGAAAAATGATTGAGAAAACATTGTGTAAAAATTTTCACAATATTTTCTACCTAGAAAAGTGTAAAAATTAAAATTTCATAAACTTAAAAATGTCATCTACAACTCTTCAAAGGTTGAGCAGTCTAAAACTTAACTATCTGATAAGGAGTTAAATATCGTTATTGTACAATATTATATAAAATGGTTCAAATATTGAGATTGTTGTTCATTAAAATAATGATTATTATTTGCAGAAACCATGAAAGAAGGTGAATTTTATGTGTAATTTTGGTGGCATTTACTTTGGTTTTTGGTTTATTCTATCATTTTTGGTCTTAATGGTTTAACAAAGACTGCTTTTACTCTCTTTCCACTTTGTTTATTATCCTTTTCTCTCTGGGTGCTGATTGGTGTAGAAAAAAATGCTGAATGAGTGAAGAAATACAATAAACAAGAAGAAGAATTATTGTCATATCCTGATGTTGTCTGAACTATTGAGCAAAACATGAAACTGTTTTTTAATTAATGATAGGAAGATGCACTTTGTTATTAAATGATTGTATTCTGCAAAATATATTGCCAATAACATGTAATAGAGAAGTAAAATGGTTGGATGGAAACTTGATGTCATACCTGCAGCTTGAATAAGCTGTTGTTTATGATGTTTAATTCACGAAACTAACAAAAATGCTTCACATAAATGTTGAAAAATGAGTTCAAAGTTCACCTCCTATGTAATAGAATGATTTGATTGGTAGATTTAATCTTTGATTGACAGTAGCAGTCATTCAATTTCTTTAAACCCTTGTCACGCTGAAAATTATTTTTGCTTTAGGAACATGTTTAAAGCATAGGGCTGGATGCACTGAAATGTCCTGATTGTGGGTCAATATTTGTTGGTAAATAATTGATAAACATCTCTGACTTAACTAAGACAAACAGTTAGTGTAGACTAAGATCAGACTGCACAAATGTTCAGGCTGATCTTAGTCAATACTTCCTGAAAAAGCAGGAATATGCTGGGCTCAGCATGACAAGGGTTAATAACTGAAGTTGTTTGACCTACAAGCATGCTAAGCAAGAAACTTAATTAGCAGGAATGATTGGAGTCATTAACCCTTGTCATGCTGAACCCGGAATATTCCTATTTGGGCAGGAAGTGTAGACCAAGATCAGCCTGCACATAAGTGCAGTCTGATCTTGGTCCACACCTCCTGCTTGTACTTTTCCTGCCAGAGTTGTTTATGAAATTGATTTCTAAAAGAAATATTGATTTTTGAACATCAAGTTGTACCAGTGCTTTCAGCCCTTTGATTTTACGGCAATTCAGTAAGGTAATTTATACAGCATGACAAGGGTTAAGAAATCCCTCAATTTTTTGTGTGTTTGAGAAAAAAAACTCCTGGTTTAGTTTTCCTAGATAGGTGGCTAAATTGGAAAGTTCAAGGACTAATGAATAATAAAGTAGAAAAATATTAACAAAATGATTCTTTTTAGTTTGACTGCTTGTAACTTTGAGTTAACCCATTATCAAACAACAAAAATTTAGACTGTTCCAAATTCAAAGAAATTGCAGAACACAATTTAAATTTTGTAAAATTTTGAAAATCTTTGGCAATTTTGGTAGAAAACATTGTGGGAAATGAAGAAATTTGCCTGTTACAAGTAATTACTTCATTTTCCTCAATGTTTTTCCAACCTTTTTCTGGATGGGTGTAAAAAAGAGGGATATGTGTGGGAATGGGTTAATATTTAAACTGCTTACTCCCATTAATTATTGTCTGATAACAAGACTATATGGCTTTCTTCAATACTTTTTGGTAGATAAGTGAGATTTCTGAATTGATTACATCTTGATAATTTCACCCAATGTCCCAATGAAAATATCAAAACGATCAACTAACTGTTTTGATGATTTCACTCAGGTTTATTTCATTTCGAGTTACATAACATCATCTAAGTGGTACACTAATACTATCATCAAGATACCATGTTATTCACATGTGTAATTATATGCTTTTTAAGATTTTTGACGAGAACGTCATTTTGTGGGAATAGGTTAAGTATTTTATTACAATCTTTCAGTTACACTATTGAGTTGTTTGTATCATAATGACAAAAATGAGAATTAATGAATTAAATATTTGACTGAATAGCAAACAAGTTCAAGATATGAACTAATTTACTAAGCCTTCATTGTAACGCAAGAATATATGCTGAATAGAGAAAAGAAACAAACAATAAAATTTTGATGTTAGAATGACATTTTTTTTTCATTACATGTTATATATTTACATATTTTGTTAGATACCTGACCAATGCATTAATCCTGATAATTGTAATCACAATATAATTGGTTAGTTATTAAGCTAATTTCTGTTTTTAAGTTTGCAATATTAAACAAGGCCGTAGAAGACGAAGGGAGAAAGGCGAGTTAGATATAGCTTAAAATTCATTGTTTGTTCACAGGCCTGGAGCTTTTTTCAGCTTTTGAAAAGCAACACTTGCTTAGCTTATTCACAGTGTCATTTAAAAAGGGACTATCTTGGTATAAACTAAAGCTTATACAAAGCCAGATTATGTGAATATGCAGGTTGACTTAGTTCAATGCCAATAATAATATTTTTAAATACCAAGCCAATATAACTGACCTGCTCAGAATCCTTACTTTTTTTCCAATATTATTTTATCATTGTCATATTGAACTCCAAATATTCCAGCTTGTGCTGAAAATAAAGACTAAGATCAACCTGCACATTTGTGCAGTCTGATTTCAGTCTACACATCCTGTTTGAAGTTATATAAATCCCAGTTATCCACAAAAATAATCAACGAAATAAACATTTGCCCACTATCAGGGCCTTTAACTGCTTTCAGCCCTTTTATTTCAATACAATTGGGATTAAGGATTTTATTCAGTATGACAAAGGTTTACAAATTCTCTGGATTGTCCCTTTTCATTTGACAAGATGCATATACTCTGTCTCTTTATAAAGTATTCTCTAATAAAGCGGGGTGGCTTAGTTTTGATCAATGATTTAATAAAGATAGTTTTTGATCAGATTAGTGGTGCTTATCCCATTACCACACAACAAAATTTTAGACTGGTCCAAATTGTAAGAATTTGCAGATGACAATTTATGATAAATGGAATCTTGAAAGTCTTTGTTTTTTGGGGTTGAAAAACACAGTGAATAATAAAGAAATTGCTTGTCACGAGCAATTTCTTTATTTTTCATAATATTTTCCGAAGCTGTTTTTTGAGGGGCATGAAAAAGTGGCATTGTGTGGGAATGGATTATAAGTTTGATAATGTCACTTCTTAAAAAGGTTCAATTGCTTACAAAAAATCTAGATAAACTCACTGATTTCAATTAACCCATTACTGTACAAACCTGGGATTTTATGTCGCTCTAATTTTATACCTGAGAAAACATTGTGGAAAAAGAAGAAATTACTTGTAACAAGCAATTTCTTCTTTTCCTATAATTTTTTCTACCACATAAGACAGTTTCATTTAAAATTCCCAGCGGCAGCACATATCCTTTAAAACATTTGTCTCTCACCAATGGGTGGATAATCATAAACCTATGTGGGATAGCAGCATGAGGCTGGAATTATGGTACTGATTAGAGATATGCCAGGAATCTATTGTTAGGTGCTCCAGCCACTGTGATATGACTGAAAAATTGTTAAAAGCTGTGTTGAAAACCATTTAAACATATCATTTCAAATTGCATCCTATTTTCATTGTTATCTTTTATCTCTTTCAATTTGGACCAGTCTGAAATTTAAAAAAAAACAGGAAAGGGTTAAATAAAAATAAAAGAATGTCATTTATGTATATGATATTCTTTATTCATGTGAGATTTTGCTTTGTAGCTTCATACAATGCAATTCTTAGGTCTTAATGTTGTGCTTTTCTGGTAAAGAATACATTATTTATGTAATTACGTCATTAGTCTTTTTTATATTATGAAATACAATATCTTGTCCAAGTTTATTTTACAATTTATGAAATTGAAACATTGCTTTTTTTCCATTTCAAGTACAATTCTTAACCTTTATTGTACAACTCCTGGTTTTTATATCTTTGTGAATTTAAACTTAAGAAAACATTGTGGAAAAAGAAGAAATTGCTTGTTATAAGCAATTTCTTCTTTTCCCACAATATTTTTTACCCTGTAGGTTGGTTACTTTCCAAATTGCACTCATTTTAATTGTTGTCTACAACTTCTTTGACAAGTGTAAAATTTTGAAAAACAGGAAATGGTTAATTATTAAAATATGCAAGAACATTTGAACTAGGAAGTAACGATCTACTGTAATATCAAAAAGTACCATTACGAATAAATCTATGATTCAAATGTTTAATACTTTTTCAGGATTTACAGGAACAGTTCAGTCATTGTCCTCATACACAGATGGTTCAACTGTTCATGTTGTTGTGACCCATAATACATCTACAAACAAACGTAGCGGAGCAAACTATCTAACATACTTTGAAATCACCGAAGAAATTATGAAAGGTAAAGTTTCATGATGAAAAGAAGACAAATTTAAACAATTTTGATTTTCATTATCAATTTTTCACAGTATTTGAAATTATATATTCATTTGTTAAACTTTTTAACTAAATGTTAGTTCTTCATTCATATAACCCTAACATCTGTATTTATTAATTCAGTAAATCTTGTATCAAGCAACCCTTCAAGGGACAAACAAAAGTGGTTGCTCACGAGAACGGTTGCTTTGTTCACTTTTTTGGCCAAAGATATGAAGGATTGATTCAATTGCATACATAAATCATAACAATTCGATTGCATACATGAATCATTACAGAATTCTCGCTTATTCCTGCATTGTTGGGACTCTTTGGAATTGTCTCATTGAGAAATTCAAATGAGTTCCAACAACAAAGGATTTAATTGTTATTTTACTTTGTGAGAGCTTTTCCTTTTAAAATGGTTGCTTAACCCTTTCCTGTACGAACCTGGGATTTTACATACCTTTGATTTTATACTTCAGAAAACATTGTCGAAAAAGAAGAAATTGCTTGTTACAAGTAATTTCTCCTTTTAAAACAATATCTTCTACCACAAAGTTTAGTTTCATTTCATATTGCCTCAAATTTTCATGGTCGTCTGCAACCTCTTTCAATTTATGACCAGTCTAAAATCTCAAAAAATGGGATAGGGTTAATAGACATGATTCTTGAGCAAGATCAACTGTACATTTTTAATCTCCACTGGCTCAAAGCCAGAGAGCAATTGTCATTGCGAGGTGTCCGTCGTGTGTGCGTCCATCCATCCGTAAACTTTTTCTTTGAAAATCTTCTCCTCAGAAAGTACTGAACAGATTTCAACCAAATTTCACAGAAATGAACTTTGGGTGATCCTTTATCATATTCCTTCTAAGAATTTTGAATGGATTAAAAACATGGGTTTAATGGGTGGGGTTAATTTCCATTTATGGTGAAAGCTTTGAAAATCTTCTTCTTAGAAACAGGTCAATAGATTTCTACCAAATTTTACAGAAATGATCCTTGGATTACGCTATATCAAATTTCTTCAAAGAATTTTGATCAGATGTAAAACACGGCTTTTAATGGGCGGGGCTAATTTCCATATATGGTAAAATCTTTGAAAATCTTCTTAGAGCCTAGTTGATTGATTTCAATCAAATTTCACAGAATTGATCCTTTGGTGAACCTCTATCAGATTCCTTGAAAAAATTTAATCAGATGAAACATGGCCTTAATGGGCGGGGCTAATTTCCATATAAGGTGGAAGCTTTGAATCTCTTCTTCCCAGAAATAAATGGGTTGATTTCAACCAAATTTCACAGAAATAATCCTGAGGTGAAAATTTATAGAATTGCTTCAAATTGTTTTGATCGGATTAAAAATGTGGCTTTAATAAGCGGGGCTTATTTCCATGGTAAAAGCTTTGAAATTCTTATATTCAGAAATTAGTTGATGGATTTCAGCCGAATTGCTCCTTGGGTGACCTTTTATCAGATTATAAAAAAGAATTTTGATTGGATGAAAAATATGGCTTTAATTGGCAAAGCCCATTTCCATATATGGTATATACTGAAAACTTTGTAAATTTCTAAAAAAAACTGTAGATGGATTTCAACCAAATATCACAGGAATGATTCTCAGAAGACTTTTTTTTCAGATTCCTTCATATAATTTTGATTATTTGAAAAACATGGCTTTAATGTGATGGGTTATGTCCATATATGGTATACAGTAAAAATTTTACATAATGAATTTTAAATAACTTGACTTTTGTAAAAACAATGAAAAGATTGAAATGGTTCCCTAGAACTATTTCAAAGATTTCAATGCCTTAGATTTATTTTCTTTATAGTCAGTTTATATTGAATTCATGCAAAAATTTGCTCAATCAGTACATTCATGCCTGTGGAGTGAAACAGGTGCTCAAGGGACTCTAGTTTAACCCATTCCAACTCAACAAAATTTTAGACCGGTCCAAATTGAAAGGAGCTGCAGACGATATTTTCAAGTTGGTGGAATTTAAATTTTCTTTGACTTTTTGGATAGAAAACATTGTGGATAATGAAGAAATTGCTTGATACAAGCAATTTCTTCATTTTCCACAATGTTTTCCAAAGCTTTTTTCTTAAGGGGCGTAAAAAGGAGGGATTGAGTGGGAATGGGTTAAGATACCGGCTGAAATTATAGTTCTTTCGTATCATTTGTATATGTCTGTTGAAAATAATATTGAAATACTTCATTATCAAAAATCAAAATTAATTAAATTAATTTGTATTATTTGCCTTCATTCCTGCGGAGTATTAATTGAGGTAAGTTTTGAAATAAATTTGTAGAGCAATTTTAAAGCCAAGACTAGAACTTACAAATCAACAACAATTCCAAATTTTTTTACTATCTGCCTATCAGATGGCTCATCACTAAGTGTTAACCCTTGTCATGCTGTATAAATTACCCTACTATATTGCTATAAAATCAAAGGGCTGAAAGCACTGATAGAACTTGTTGTTAAAAAATCAATATTTCTTTTGAAAATCAACTTCATAAACATCTCTGGCAGGAAAAGTACAAGCAGGAGGTATAGACTAAGATCAGCCTGCACATAAGTGTAGTCTGATCTTAGTCTACACCTCCTGCCAAAACCGGAAAATTCCGGGTTCAGCATGACAAGGGTTAATCTAATCTTTTCACATTAAATAACATTTTAAACTAGTTCAAATTAAAAGAGGCACCAAACTGCAAATAATATGTAAACCAGAAAAAATGTATTCATTAACCCTTGTCATGCTGAACCCTGAATATTCTTGCTTTGGCAAGAGTTCTATCCTAAGATCAGTCTGCACAGATGTGAAATTGGACCAGTTTAAAATTTTGGTGTCTGTTGTCATATTCTTATATTTGTTTTATGCACATGCTTATTAACCCATTCCCACACAATAGCCCTTTTTGACGCCCCGAAGGAAAACGCTTTGGAGAACATTTTGGAAAATGAAGAAATTGCTTGTTACAAGCAATTTCTTCATTGTTAACATGTTTTCTACCCCAAATGAAAAAAAAAAGTTCCAAAAGTTCAACTTCAATTTGTGGTCTGCAACATCTTTGAATTTGGCGTAGTCTAAAATGTTGTCATCTGGTAATGTGTTAATTGTAATCAGCTCTACCCCCGACACATGTGGCTCATACGAGTGGTTACTTTTCATGTTTTGAAATAGTTCAAAAGTTTAACAATATGAAAAAAATTGTTTGCCAATTTTTTAGACAATTATGTTCTCTATTATTCTTTTTCAAATCATTTTCACACTTTGTTTCAGATTTAAGGTACAACTGTCACAGTCTTAAATATGATTTCAAAGATAAATCGGTGAAGAAGATTCAGGTAAAGCTTGGTGTCCCATCATTTGGTGTGGCTGTATCGCAGAACAAGACTGTTTATACACTGGCACAGAACAACAAATGTGTTCATCAACATACCATTCCACCACCTGAAGATTTACCATACAACCAGAAGGTACTTTTTGTTTTAAGTTCTATATCAAACAACTAAAATTTAGACTTTTTCAAATTCAAAGAAGTTGCAGACACCAATTTTGCTTGATAGAATCTTTTTTTTTATTTTGTCATTTGAGGTTAAAACATTGTGGATAATGAAGAGGTTGCCTGTAACAAGTAATTTCTTCATTTTCCACAGTGTTTTCCAAGGCTTTCTTTCTTTGGGGGTGTCAAAAAGCATTAATGCGCAGGAATGGGTTCAATAAAAGTTCTCTCAACATGAAATTGTCTTCTTCAACTTCTTTGAATTTGGACCGGTCTAAAATTTTATTGTCCTATTATGGCTTAGCCCCCTTTTTGTGTGAATATCTACATGCATGTTGACAAAAATGTGTTAATTAATGAGTGTTTGATGATAGAGGTCATATGGACTCAAATTACTAAAAACATATTTGTGACCTTTCAAGCAAAATCGAAATGAGGGATCAAACATGGGGTAATCTAGGGTTTTTTTCTCTTTAAATATGTAAGAGTAAATTTCCATTCTTTTTTAGCTAGCAAAGCGTCAGCTTTGATAGCTTAAGTTAACAGACAAATTTTGAGGTCTTCTCAGAGTTCAACGAGTGCAAAATGCCACTGGAGGCTTAACCACTTAATCAATTAAATACCTACTCCTTAAAAAGTAGTTCTTATGTATTTAAGGATATTGCAAACTCTGCATGCATGTCTTGAGCACATCACTTGAGCACATCGATCTTGCAGATGACAATTTAAATTTGTTGAAAATTCAAAAATATTTATCTCTTTAGGTAGAAAGCAATGTGGGAAATGAAGAAATTACTTGTAACAAGCAATTTCTTCAGTTTCCACATTGTTTTCCACAACTATTTTCTTGAGTGGCGTGTGTTGGAATAGGTTAACTCCTTGGTTATTTTAATCTTGTTTCTTTATCATGATAAAGTTTGACAAAGAAGATTATTTAACAAAACAATGCTTTGCTAGCTTACAGTACTTTTCAGTACTTTGATTAAAAAAAGAATTAGAAAGAGTGCAAAGTTTTCACCTTGATAAGCCTGGGTACAGACCACAATATATCTTTTTCTCCTTTTATAATTTAGCCAATCTTGCTTGACTGGTCACATTTCCCTTTTACATGGTGTTAACCCTTGTCCTGCCTAATAACATAACAGTTACATAGACAAAGATCAGACTGAACAGTGAACACTAGATTGATTGAATTAACATGAATCGAGGCATATATTGAGTCCCAACTCTGCCCCATTATTTCATATGAATTTAAATGGTTGTGTCCCACCTCAACCTGCAATGTTAGCAATTCCTGCCAAGTCAAGTCTTCTTCTGGTCATCATGTATGTCTTCCTCATGAAATTTACCAACAGAATGTTAGGCTATCTGACTGATCGACTAATAAAGCCTCTTAGTCAATGCCATTCTTTTTCCTTATTATTTAAATAATATATTAGTTTTGGCTAAATTGTTTGTTTATGATATGATAAGAATAATTACTTATTGATATCTCTGATATAGTAGCAGAACTTTATCTCAACTCAAGTTGCGTCTAGTTTTTGGTAACAGTTTGCTGCAAATTTTGAGAAAATGAGTATTGACTATATTCATTCAGCTTAATCTTTGTCTATAATGTTTGTATTTGCCTAACCCATTACCAAACAGCAACATTTTATACTGGTCCAAATTTAAATGGGGTTGCAGATAAAAATTAAAAGTTTAAGAAATTTTCAGATTTTTTCAATCATCCGGGTAGAAAAGATGTTAGAAAATGAAGAAATGGTATGTTGCAAGCATTCCTTCATTTTCCACAATGTTTTCCCATTTTCTTTAGAGGGGCTTCAAAAGTGGTCATTGTGTGTGAATAGATCAAAGAAAACATTATAAAAAGAACAAAATAAAAATCAGAATCACTTCCTTTCTCATCATGTTTTCCATATCTCTATTTCTACAGCATGTCAAAAAGAGGGATTGTGTATGAATAGAATAACCCATGACCAGACAACAAAATTTAGACCCATTTGAAAGAAGTTGCAGATCGCAATTTCAAGTTTGTGGAGTTTAGAAAATTTTTGCTTTTTTTTGGTAGAAAACATTGTGGACATTGAAAGAATTGCTTGTTACAACTTTCATAGTCCACAATGTTTCCAAAGCTTTTTTTCCTGAGGGGAGAAAAACATGGACTGTTTTAAAATGATAGATTTACCTCAGTGTTGTAGATATTAAAAATGAATTTGTGTGATATTTTCCCATAATTACATGTGTGTGTGTGCATAGTAAAGACTCGGCTGAACAGCTCGTAAACAGTCTGATTAGAGTCTTTACTTGGTGCTCTATAGATATATATTGACCTACCCATTTTGGTATTAAGCTAACACAAATTTGATATTTTCTACTGATAATATGACCTGAATTTTTGCAATAAATCAATGAAATTCTTGAAATTTATCAGTTAGAAATGGTCTGTCAATCATGTCATTCTATTTCATGACCTCATCACATGTATTATTACATCAATTTTACTGTAACAAAAAGGAATTTCAGTATTCTTTAACCCATTCCATCATAGTGACACTTTTTGTCAAAAGCAATTTCTTCATTATCAACAAGGTTTTGTACCCCAAAAGCCAAAGATTTTAAAGATTTCATCAATTTTAATATTGCCGTCTGCAACTTCTTTTAATTTAGACTGGTCTGAAATTTCCTTGTGTGGGAATGAGTAATTAGATCAATGTAATGGCAAAAATATTGAGCAGGTTTATTTCACTCCTGCGCTATAGGTCATATTATGAAAAAAATTTCTGTTTTCCTTTACCCCTTTGTTGTAAATATTTCACATTCTGTAAACCCAGGTGATGGGATCAGATTATGCATCAAAACTTTTGCTTCCTGATACGGTAAGATTCATAGCCCACTTAGCACAATTGTAATCAACGGTGTACCATGTTGCTTTTTGTTGTTAGTGAAATATTGTTAGTTTTAAAGAAATAAGAATAAAAATCAACTTCATTTATGAAAGAACGAGAAATAACATTGTAAGCACTACATTGCACTGATTCCTATTTCTGTGGTTATCTTTTGCAGGAAAATATTTTGTAAAATGAAGAAATTGCTTGGAACAAGCAATTTCTTCATTTTCCACAGCGTTTTCTATCCAGAAAATTGAAAAAATCTAAGATTTCATTAACTTTACATTGTCGTCTGCAACTCCTTTCAACTTGGACCAGTCTAAAATCTTGACATCTGGTAATAGGTTAAATATTGCAATGTGGTAATTAGTTAATTAGTGCACTTCAAAAAGTCATTACTAATCTTTTATGAGTGGGCCAAATTTCTGTATATTCTAATTCTACCTTGTATATTCTGACCAAAGTATAAACAGAAATAAAGTTCTTGCAGAAAATTAACCCATTACCAGAGGATAGAAATATAAAACTTGTTTGAATTGAAAGGAGTTGCAAACGAAAATTAAAAGTTTCTGAAATTTTAGATTTATTCTACCTTCTTGGTTACCAGCAATTTCTTCATTTTACACAATGTTTCCCCAATCTTTTATCTTGACGAGCTTTCCAAAAGCGTCATAGTTTGGGAATTGGTTAATGCTCATAGCTGTATTTTCAAGTTGCTCACTCCAATATGTATTGAAATTAGAATAATTTAGGTACAGCTTTGAAAAATGTAATGAAATAGAGCATAATAGTTTGTTTCGGTGATTTATCTATTTTTCATTGAGCAAACAACAAAAAAACACACATTTTCATGGCAAGTTGATATAGCTTTCATTGGTCGCATAATATAAGATGCATTGATTTTCAACAAAATTCAAATGGTTATCCTGTTTCTTTGTCACACATACACAAAAGATTAAAAACATTTTTGACATTTTATTTCAAAGAATCTTTGGTACTGATTGGGTGTATTCTGTACTGTAAATAAGCAAAAGCAAGGCTAAATCCATCAAAGCAGTGAGTTTTCCATTTTGATGACTTCACTCATTTGACAGTGAAATTATCAAGTAAAACCAAAGTTTAGACTAGGCCAATTTGAAAGATAATGCAGTCCACAATTTTAAGTTGGTGGAATTTAAAAGAAATGCCTTGTAGCATACAAAACATTGTGAACACTGAAGACATTGCTTGTTATTAGCAATTTCTCCATTGTGCACAATGTTTTACAAAGCTTCTTCCTTACGCTGCATGAAAAATAGGGGTTTTGTGGGAATGGGTTAAGGATAATTTAATTTTTGTAATTGATCTTTACACAATATACACACTTATGTCTTCATAATGCACTTGAACTAAATAATATGGTACAATTAAGTTAGGGTGAAATGGATAAGTGAACTGATTAACCTTTTACCAGACCACAAATCTATAGATTGGTACAATTTGAAAGAAGTTACAGAAAATAATTTTAATCCAGTGAAATTCTAACATTTATCTTTGAAAGTATAAACCTTTTCCCTCAATGTTTTCTCAAGCTTTTTCCTAAGGGTTGAACAAATGGGTTACTTAAATCTTGTGTTATATAAATGCTAATTGATCTGATAAAATACATGCAATGCTCATGGATGACATTGTATATGATAGAAAAAATCTGTATCTGATGGGTCAAAATGTGATTCTATATAGAATGGTGTTTGCATGGTGCTGTCATTTTCATGCTAAAATGACATACTGAGAATTGATTGCCAGCTGACTCGGGAAAGTCGACTTCAATATGAAATGGTGTAATTTAACAAAATTTTTAGTCAATAGAAAGTAACAATTATATAAAATATCTGGTCGGCCACCGAAATGTTGTAACCAGAGCTTAGATAAGCTGTAGTTACGTCCTCAAAGTTGCTAAACCAACAAAAATGCTTCACATAAATATTGACAAATGTCATGGTTCAAAGTTCACTTCCAGTCAAAATATATGACTTGATCGGTCTATTGTTTCTTTGTTTGGCAGATTCAATGAAAAAACCTGTGGAAAACATTGTGGAAAATGAAGAAATTGCTTGTTACAAGCAATTTCTTCATTATCCACAATGTTTTGTACCCCCAAAGTGAAATAAATCCAAAACTTTACTTACTATGATTTGTTTTGAGCTAAATATTGCTGGGGATGAAATAAAGTGATCTATAACATGTTTAGCGTATTTCTTTTCCCTTTACAGGATGATACATTTACCCTGGAGGCTCAGGCTGAATTCCCGGGCCATCAGTTACCAGGTGGGCGTGTCTTGTTGTCACCTCATCATAAATGGCTGGCCACCTATGGTGCTGATGGATCTATTATGCTGAGAACTATTGGCCAAATGGTGAGTAAAAAACAGATTCTTGCACTTTTAGAGGGTTGGATGTCGGGTTGCTGAAATTATAATTTATGAAATTTGTTTCGCACCAATGGGTGGATAATCATAAACCTGAGCAGCTGGAGGTTTGGTAAGAATGCTGTGGTAGTACTGGTGTGAGAAATACCAGGAATCCATGGTTAGGTGCTCCAGCCACATCAGTATGACTCAACTACTGTTAAAGGTGGCATTAAACCCCATTAAAAAATAAATCAAGATGATCTGACAAAGTTAATTTAACCCTTGTCTTGCTGATCCTGGAATATTCCTACTTTGACAATGGCTTTAGCTGGTGTATAGACTAAGATGAGCCTGCAGTCTGATCTTAGCCTACACTACCTGCTCATGGTTGCTGTTTTGAGAGAAGTCTTTAAATAAAAAACCAATCCACTTATGTCAAAGTTTCACAATATAGTGAACTTTCCGACATTTGTCTCTCACCAATGGGTGGATAATCGTAAGCCTAAGTGAGATAGCAGCTGGAAGCTAGGAAAGGATGTAGTGGTAGTACTGGTGTGAGAAATACCAGGAAACCATTGTTAGGTGCTCCAGCCACTGTAATATGTCTGAATTACTGTTAAAAATAGCATTAAACCCAATTCAATCAATCTATAAATCAAATATATGGAAAAGATAAAAAATATTCAGCAGGACAAGGGTTAAATATTTTGTATCCCTTTTTGTTGAGCCTTCTTGTGATGAACCAGATATAGCTGTCAATATAGAACCAATCACTGTATATGTGTTAGTGTGTTAAACCATCATTATTCTCTATATGGATGGATTTATAAATAATGTTTGCTCTCCAACAGGATTAGATGTGCCATTTGTAACAAATTTTCAGATAGTTTCAAGGGTATGGTTACAGCACAGAGTAAAATGTTTAAAGCTTCATCTTCTCCCAAAATGCACTATAAAAATAATAAGAAAGCCATACCCCAGGCTCAAAAGCATAAATAGATATGACGATTCAAATTAGAAGATACACATAATTCTACGCAGTAAGCCTCCAATTCACGAAAGAAGTTTCAATATTTTAAAATGTGACCTTCCACAATTTAAGGTTTGTTTACATAAAACTATGACGTAAGTGAAGATGCTTTAACTTTCGCCAGTCATTCAAACAAATAGCTAGGTCACGAAGATTAACAAAATCATCCATAAAGTTTAGTCATCCACACCTGTGCATATAACAGTCAATGCTGAAAAATAGCGAAGATTTTTGGTGAAGAGTCGGGTGAATTTGTCTCAATTTCAAAATGTAAACAAACACAAATTGAAATCGACAAGAAAAACACAAAATACGCTTTCTAGAGAACATCACTCAAACCCTGCTTTTGCATACCGATATTATGAAGGCCCCTGTTTGCTTTAGTGACCAAATAAGTGATAGATTATTTCAACTTTTTTTCCTTCCTCGGAGGGCAGATATGACTTTAAAGTGATCATGCATCCTACGTTTGTTCATGGATTTTGAAATAATTTGGGACAGTTGTTCTCCACCATTAGTAGACTGATGTCCGTTTGAAATAAAATTCCAGATAGCTTCAAGGTCAAGGTCACAACTCAAGGTCTTAGATTCAGTGGGTTCTAAATGTTGTACCTTGATAACTTTATTGTTCCTTGAAAGGCATCAATAACAGGGGTTTGTTTTGTGATAGGTTAACCCATTCCAACACAATTATGCCTTTAGATGCCCTTCTAGAAAAAAAACTATGGAAAATATTGTGGATATTGAAGAAATTGCTTGTTACAAGCAATTTCTTCATTTTCCACAATGTTTTACACCCCAGAAGATAAACATTTCTAAACTTTCATCAACTTTAAATTGATGTTTGCAACTCTATTCAATTTGGACCAGTCTAAAATGTTGCCGTCTGGAAATAGGTTAAAAAAGGATGATTTGATTTGCAGGATCGCACAGTTGCTATATCTCCACATGACTATAGGACAGGAGGTGTGAAGACCATGGCCTTTACAGAGGATAGTCAACATATCTTTACGACAGGATTTGATGGGGTTCTTACTTGTTACAATTGGAAGTAAGTCTAATTTTTACAACTTTTATTGTCATCAGTTGACCAATCGCGGCTGTCAATCAAAGAATCAATTGACCAATCAAATGATTCATTCAGTCCAGAAGTAAAGTTTGAACTCCAACATTGGCCACAATAAATGTTCTCAACTAACTATTCTATTTTGTTTCATGCAACTGGCCAAAAACTTTGCAAAATAACACTGTAGCAGAACTTCCTGTTGGAGTCAAAGGGCAGGGCTAACTGAGTCAGTTGGCAGAGCCAGAGATTGGTCAATTATAAATAAACTGTTTCTTGGCCTACTAGGTATCTATTTTAGCAGTTTTCACCATGTACTGTTTGTCTTGTGCAGACCATAAAATCTGACCTTTTCCAGTTATCAATTGTTTTCACAATCTGCTGAAATGAGACAAAGGAATGAAGATCTTGAAAGTGAATTTGCTGGAGTATTTTCATTCACAGTTTGTAAAGGCTTAAATCTGCTAGCTATAAAAGTTGAAAGCACTCCTTTTGCATTTCATGTAAAATAGGTAAGAGGTAAAACTACAGTTTTAGTTATTAGAAATATACATCTCTAGGAAATAAAGTACTTTTATAAGCATGATTAAATGAGTTTTGATATAATCACACTAGCAGTATTTCAGTTTTAATGAGGTAGTTTCTAAAATAACAGTTTACAACACATGTCATCAATTAACCAATTGCCACTGTCAATCAAATAATCAGTCAACCAATGAAATCATTGATTCAGACCAGATACAAGTTTTGATCTCCGATATTGGCCACCTTATTTGTAGACGTTTTTTTTTTTGGTTAGGCGACATAAACGTCATAACTACAGCTAAGTCAAGCTGTAGTTACGCTGTTTAGGTCGCCAACCAACTATTCTCCTTTTTTGTTACATCTCACTGGCTGTAATTTTTTCAAAAGAATGCTGTTTAACCCTTTCCTGTATTGCAAAATTTTAGACCTGTCCAAATTCAAAGTTTTTGCAGACGAAGATTTAAAGTTGGTTTCATTTAAAAAATAACCTTTTGGTAGGGTAGAAAATATTGTGGAAAGAGAAGAAATTGCTTGTTACAAGCAATTTGTTCTTTTTCCACAATGTTTTCTCAATTACAAAATCACATGGACGTTAAAACCTGGAATTAACCAGAAAAGGGTTAAGAAATTGAAGCAATACTTCCCGTTTGAGTCAATGGACTTGGCTATCAAATTAAGTGTGGGGGGGGCAGCAATTAGTTATTTACCTTTGTAGTGAACCTAGGTCCTTATCATTTACAATAAATCTTCTTATATTTTATTAGCCATGTTAAGCCTGATGATGCTAGGTAAGCAAATCTGCTCAATGCAAAAGAGTGAAAAAAGATATTGCATAAAAATAAAACTATCTTGAAATATTTTTCATAACAATCTATGAGACAAGCATAGAATCATGAAGCCTGAATGCAAACTTTTCTTTCTATCTAATATTGAATACTTAAAAACAAGTAAGATGGGTTTCATGATTCAAAGTTAGTTACCAACCAAACCATGTGTTGAATAATAACAACAGAGCTTTGTGTGTAAACATATAATAATGACTTTTGCTAAAATATCTGCTTTTCTCCAGTCTATATTTTCAACAGAGATACTGTTCTAAAAATGTCTAAGGACTTAGATGATTGTCCCTCAGGGGAACCTTTACACCTCAATGTAAATTCCAAGGTAACAATTTAAATCAGCCAACATATATATCTCATCAATTTGAAGTGTTTGTTCAGTGATTTTGAATATAGTGGCTGGATGATGAAAGCCAATAGTCAGTGAATGTCTTCTAAGAACTTGGCTATGAAGAATTACTCCTATATTAATTGTTACAAGTAAAAAAGGAGTAAGGAATATTTCACATTTGTACCCATGCTATTTAACAATAAATTAATTTGTAATTTTGTCTATTAAAAACAGGCATTCTGATTGCTTGAAAAAAAAATCATACATCTGTGAACAAAATTTTGAGCATGCATCTATTTTGTATTCTTCCGCACAAAATAGTTCCATACAATAAAGTTTGAAAAATTATAAAGTTTTTGCTTTTTTCACTTAATATTATTAAAATCTTAATAAATGAGAATATTTTTTGTTTTCATGGAGGTTTGAACTGAACAACCTTATCATACTTATGTATAAATCTGCTTTGCGTATTCAAAAGTGTGATTAGTTGGTTCACATCTCCATGAAAACAAAAGATATTCTCTTCACCTCTTAAATCTATCAGTCTATAAGCCAACCATATCATGTGAAGCCTTTTGGGTTGGCTTTCTCAAAGATTTGCATCTTTTATGGCCATTTTTACAGAGGTGTGCCCTAACCATTGGCTGTTCAAGTGTTGTTAATGAGAACAAATTCTGGTAGATTTAAAGTGCAAGGAATCTGTTATTTGCATGCAAACTGGCATTAATTGACCCTTCTTACCTTTTCAGCTCTTTTTTTGCAAATACTTCCATCAACAATGATGGCACTTCATTTTCTTTCCTTCATTTGAATACTACTACTTTATAATAAGATGGCCTTTTACAAGCTTAACAAGAGCTTTTCCCCAATATTTTCATTATTGACTGCTTTGCTTATATGAGTGCTTAAATTAGACTTGTTTGATGTGTATACAAAGAAATAGATTTTCTCAAAATCTATTTAGCCTTTTTCATCAAGTGATCTAATGCTATTTCTATGTGTATCTTTCTTTTTTTTCTTTTTTTGTAAGTTTTCTGTCATGTTTAATACAAAGGGTTGTTTATCATCATTATATGCTCATAACAAAATTATCTTCTTCTCTTTTTACTAGTTTCAAATACCTCTTAATGTTGATTCAGTCTGTAGAGGTTACATTGCTAGTTTTAATGACCCTGATGAAAAATACATAGAAAAAAAAATTGTCACAAGCAATTTCTTTATTATCCTAGTAAAATATTTTTTATACTGCAAGGGAAAAAGACTTTCCTAAAATTCCACTGACTTGCAATTGTCTGTAACATCTTTTAATGATGCCAAATATAAAATTCCACTGACCTGCAATTGTCTGTAACATCTTTTAATGATGCCAAGTATAAGTTTTTTACATGTGGGAATAGGCTTGAGAAACATAATTTAAGCTTCTCTTTTTCTTATTTAAAGGTAGGTATTTTTTTTTCAGGTCACAGATTTTGATTATTCTTATTCCCTCTCGTATACTATTTTGATAAAAAATCTTAAAATTAGTTTTGCTTAAATCAGAGGTCGTTTATCTAAATAAACAAGGGTATTTCCCTAATAGCCTACGTAGGCTGTTAATCTATTTTTAGATTTAGCCAAGACAGTTGTGAAGAATATTTGGTCATTCATGCGGTGTGTATAACCGTTGGAATCCTGTATTCAGTTTGAAATTGCTCAAGCAACGTATTCAATACATCATCAGGAGTTATGTTTGCTAGTCGGTATAAAATTCTGTAAAGACCAGTCCAAAACTGTCATAACCATTTATTCAGATATAGACATTTACCATAGTTTTGCGCCAACCATTTGATGTGACATAATTTAGGACATTAATTGTTTCGCTTGTCAATTTGTAATCTTCCATTGACTTTGGATCATATGCAAATGAAGTCATATGGTGTCGACAAGCGAATTCCTTGAAATCTAAAAATAACTTGGAATTCCGCTGAACCTTTCTTATATTACTGAAAATGGTCACTTAAGCCTAACAGGTTACAGCGAAGACCATATCTGACTCTAATTTAAGCATTAAGCGTCTGTTTTAGCGTATATTTTGGTTATTGACAAATTTTTCTTACCTAGGTTTCAGAAACATCAATACCTCCCTTTAACAGATGTATTTTTAAAATCTAGAATCAATAAATGACATAGATGTTTGTAACTAAGTTTTGTGTCATATAATCTTTATATTTGAAATTATATTTGACTTTTATTTTTCTTCCCATTCCAGCTACACTCCAACTGGTGTTGGCAAGGCCAAGTCAGCTATGGAAGCAGCCAGAGCTAAGAAATCAAAGCTCATGTCATCCCAGAAGGAAGAAGAAGAATGCCTACAAGAGATGCCAGACTGGTCCCCAAGCCAAGCCTCAAGATCTGATACAGATAAAGCACCACAGAGCCGCGAAGATATTGTAAGTTTTAAACTTTACCTTTCTTCATGAAAGCTTTAGTATGTTTTTTTGCCTTAGCCTATTCCCATACAAGAAAAACAATTAGGGAACCATAGTGTTACAAGCAATTTCTACACCATGTTTTCTACCAAAGAAGTTGAAAAAATTAAAAAAATTAAAAAGCTTTGAATTGTCGTCTGCAACTTCTTTCAATTTGAACCAGTCTAAAATTTTGCAATCTGGTAATGGGTTTAGACATGAAATACTCAAAATTCATTTCTGCACAAATACTGAACCTAAAATATTTCTGCTTGTGCAGGATGTACAGAATAAGATAAGACTGCATATAATTAAGTGCAGTCTGATCTTAGTCTACACATCCTGCTTGACTTTTTAGGCCTTAATCATTGCCTTTCAGTGCTTTCTGCTCATATTTTAAAGCAATTCTAAACAAAGACTATATTTTTCTGACTCTAGATAGTTTAATGGATAATTAACGTATCACTGCAGTAAATCAAGCAATCAAAAGACCAATCAAGTCCCCTTTTCCAGTGGTAGCTGCTTTGTTTATATCCAACAAAGTGTAAAACCTTTATGTTGATTGGTAATCCAAACATGGTAACTACAACTTTATAAAGCTATAGTAGCCATGTAAGAAAGTTACATTTTATTTTGACCTAAACAACCAATTAATTTATGTCTTCTAATATGCTCTTTTGGTGTGGAGTTAGAAGTAGGTGTGGTTAGCAATCCCTCAAGTAGACAACACACACTACCTATGTCTGGACTATCAGTTTGAATAATACTGATTTAGATGTAGTTCTAGGTTCAGAGATTTAATCTGAATGAAGCTAATCTTTGTCAGGGGTTCTATAAGTTTTGGGTTAGAAAGTGGTGGTTGGAGGGTTTTATGATGTCTTCCTTCCTTTTTTTCCACTACGGTACAAGCTTGCAATACTATTATGGGCTACAACTTGTTATTGCTGTTAGATTGTTGATCATAAATGGTGTTATCTGAAGAGTCATACACGCCATAAGCAATTCCAATCAAACAACGCCTTATGACAACCCAATGAAGAAAAAGCATTTGGAAAACATTGTGGAAATATGAAGAAATTGCTTGTCACAAGCAATTTCTTTATTATCCACAAAGTTTTCTTCCTCAAAAGACAAAAAAAAGAGAGAAAAATTCCACCAACTAAAATTTGTTCTCTGCAACATGTAATCTGTTAATCAGAGAAACTATCATGCTTAAGAGCTTCTATTTGTTAACATATGACCCTCTGGAATCAGCGAAATCTGCAACATGAAACTTTTAAATGATAAGTATATAAAGAAAACACATGGATCAGAATGTTTTTATTTGAATATGAAGTTTTGCAACAATGATATTAACCATCTCAGGTTAAGATGTCTGACAGGATTGAGAAACCAGTTAATGAATTAACAATTAAATCATGTGATTCATGCCTTGCTATATTCATAATTCATACTTGCTGTATAGATAATGAATGTATAGCTGTTGTCATGGTTTAGTTGGTAGTGTGTTAAAGTCTCAATTATGAGGTCCAGGGTTTGATCCCTGGTGGTGGCAAGTATCCTTTCTGACATTTTGTCTCTAGACAATCTAGATAATCGTAAACCTTACTGGGATGAGCAGCTGAGGCTTGGAAAGGATGTTGTAGTACTGGTATGAGAAATACCAGGAATCCATACTTAGGTGCTCCATCTGCCAGGATATGACTGAAATCCCTTTAAATGTGACATAATTATAAACCCCATTCAATCAATTAATCAATGAGATTTTTTTTTTCCTGGGAACTTTCTATGTAATCAATATATGACATTCTGTACAAACCATTAGCGATTCCATCAACATTATTAAAGGAGGCCTGCTTGCCTGAATTCATAGATTGCTGGCTATGCCTTCTGACCCCCAACAACGTGGGTCAATTAAGATAACAAATGTAATAATTTACAAAATTTATGGTCAAGAATATAAAATAAAAGCAACTGATTGGTTGGCTGAATAGACATCATAATGACACCTTTGGGAATGGGTAGTAACTGTGTCTAAGTGGCAAAACTAATAAAAAATACTTGACATAAATGTCAGGGGACTCTTCTATATTAACTATTTGATTAGTTAATCAATCTTTTGAATCTTTTGATTGACAGCAGTGATCTGTTAACCTTTTCCTGTTTCTTGAAATTTTAGACTGGTCCAATTTGAAAGAAGTTGCAGATGACAATGAAAATTTGGTGAAATTTGAAAAGTAACCAACCTACAGGTTAGAAAATATTGTGGAAAAAGATGAAATTGCTTGTCACAAGCAATTTCTTCTTTTCCCACAATATTTTCTCAAGTGTTAAATCATAGGGACTTAAAAACCAGGGATTGAACAGGAAAGGGTTAATCAGATCTAGATGTTGGTGATAATTGTATGGTGTACAATATTTTCAGGAGAAATCTAAGAGGGAAGAAGCCTTATCAAGAGACGAGATCTACAGGACCCCAACCCCTACACCAGCACATGATTCCACGTGGCTTCAAGTACAGGAGTTAGAGGTAACGTTGGTTGGTTTTATTACTTTTGTTTCCTATATAAAAAATTAACCCCTGTCAGGCTGTAGCCGTAGCACATTAGTAGTGCATAGGCCTCGTAGTCATAGGGCCTGGGTTTGATCCCTGGCAACTGCAAATATCTTTACCTACATTTATATCCCACCAATGGGTGGATAATTGTAAACCTATGTCGGATGAGCAGCTGGAGGCTCAGAAAGGATGTAGTGGTAGTACTGGTGTGAGAAATACCAGGAATCCAAGGTTAGGTGCTCCAGCCACTGTGATTTGACTGAAATACTGTTAAAGGGACATTAGACCCCATTCAATCAATTAATCAATCATTAACTTTATCATGCTGAACCAGAATATTCCTGTTTTTGCAGGTGGTATAGCTAAAGACCGGCTTGCACATATTTGCAGTCTCATCTTAATCTTAACCACCTGCTTGTCTTTTTTAGACCACAGTTGTTTATGAATTAGATTTTCAAAATCATAATTTACCCACAATTAATACATAAGGAGATAAGGAGCTAATGTGTCAAAGGGTTAAATCTTTTTAGTCAGTCCTAAAGTCGAAAGACGAAATCCTTATATGATGTATTGATGACAAATTCTAAGTTCATGTATCTTTAGAACATTAGTTAACTGATTACCAGATGACAAAACTTTAGACTGGTCCAAACTTAAAGAAGTTGCAGACAACTATTCTAGGTTTATGTTTTCAACTGTCTTGGTAGTAAACATTGCGGAAAATGTAAATATTGCTTGTAGCAAGCAATTTCTTCATTTTGCTAATTTTGGAATGGGTTAATGTGAAATCGGTAATTAGTTTAACTTGTTCTACTTTAAGATGTGTGCTCTAAATGTTTATTCAAATTTGAAGATTTTAATGATCAAATATATTATTTTTGTTTAGCACTGTTTGTCGATATGAAATCATAAATTTTATGTAACTCTTCATGTAGAACCCACACAATATATCGCAAGAATATTTCGACCTAGTAAGTAAACTAACACATTGTAAATGTGAAGTAATGTCAAAAAGTAATGTCAAACTATTGTTTATGTGACATACACCAAAGTGAAAAAAGGAAAACCTTTGCAAAAGATTAGTTGAACACATGTACAATATTAGTTACATTGAGAAATGTCAAGAATTGATGGATCATAGCTGTCAGTCAAAGAATCAATCAACCAATCAAATCAAACCAGAGGTGAACAATTTGTACTATGAAATTGACTGACATTTATGTGAAGCGTTTTTGTCAAACCCCATTGCGGTGAGCGAGACATAGTTGTCACTATGACAAGTCGGTGTATGTGCGTTAGTCCGTTAGTTAGTCCGTTAGTCTGTCTGTCCGTCCTAATTTGTCCAGACAATTACTCCTACATTTATGGATGGATTTCAAATTAACTTGGCACAATTATTCTCCATCATGAGTATATTGCCATTTGAATTTTTTTTGGGATAGTTCTAATGTCAAGGTCACAGTGCAAGGTCAAATACTAAAATTGTGTTTGTCCAGACAATTACTCCTACAATTATGGATGGATTTCAAAATAACTTTGCACATATATTCTCCATCAAGAGTAGATGTGCCATTTGAAGTAATTTTTTGGATAGCTTCAAGTTCAAGGTCAAAGCTCAAGGTCAAACACTAAAATTGTGCTTGTCCAGAGCATGATGCCTACAAATCTTTGCGGGCTCGACAGCAATTGTGCTGGGACAACCATCTAGTTATTGGAAGAGTGACTCAAACATTGTATTACAGCTTATTCTGTAGCTGTAGTTAGGATGTTTAGGTCGCTAACCAACCATTTCACTTTTTTGTTTCCTGTTCCTGGCCATAAAGTTTGCTAATAACACTATTTAATATCCAAGTGGAAATTTTCGTCTGAAATAAGTAAGCATTGATAGCAGTCTGTCTATTGCATTTGCTGTTGAAAATGAAGGTCTTGTAGCAAATACCTGTTAATCACTGAAATTTACAATATCTTTCATGAATTAGGATGGTGTGAAAAGCTGTTACTTCCCATGGCTTCATATCCAAAAGATATTTAAGTTAGAAAAAGAGAATATTCAATGAGTGGTCATGAAAAAACATATTTATGAAACATGTCTCTGCTGCGTTTTTTTCTGTTTTAGATAAAAAGTTTAAACAAATTTGGTATTTTATAAACATGAATTTGATATATTTTATCTCACCTGAGCAAAACATGCTCATGGTGAGCTTTTTTGATACGATTGTCCATCGTACGTTGTGCATAGTCAATGATTCAGTGTTACCACTCTAGAGGGCTCAATCTCTCTCAAACTTACTAAAAATGTTTGGATAGTCACAAGGAAGAAGCCTATTGAATATTGTGACATTCTGAACAATATCACAGGAAAGGAGCCTTATTGTCAATTTCCTTGTTTCCACAGTAATGGTCACAATTTTGGCTCAATTTTCTTCAAACTAGTTGAAAATGTTTTTATTGTCATTAGGAAGATCCCTATTGAATATGATGACATTCTGACCAATATCAAGGTAAAAGGAGCCTTCATGACAATTTCCTTGTTACTACTGTGGAGATCAATCTTTCTCAAACTTGCTGAAAATGTTTGTGTGGTCATAAAGAAGATGATAATCTCCTTGTTACTTCTCTAGAGGTGACAATTATGGCAATTTAGTGTGAATATTTGTTATATAATGCATTGCCTTATGACGTCCCTCCATAGTTCTGTGAACTATCACAGTAAAGCCTAGAGCTATGTAGATCAGGTGAGTGATATAGGACCATCATGGTCTTCTTGTTTTTATCACATGACCTAACTTAAATCAATTTTATTTTTTATATAAATCTGATGAAATTATTCTCAAATCATATAAAATTATCTGATTGTGAAATGACATCATTACAAATTCATCATATCATTTATTATATACCTATAAAAGATATGGATTAAAATCGGGCTATCTAATACAACTCGACAGTAAAAAAATCTGTACTCGGCGTGTACCAAAAAACCGTATTCGTCGAGTGACATTAAACACAGACTACTTTTTGTGTATTGACGTTCGTTTTTTTTTTTAAAAGTTGGTTATTTCTTAATCATTTAAGAGAATTTTCTTAATGTCATGTCCTAAAAGGTATATAATAATTGGAATATTACAACAGTGTGTTTTTCTTTTTGTTGTTATCGTGTTCTCGAATTATGTCTAGGTATTTTTTATTGGATTCGACCTTGGGTCTCATCCAATAAAAAAATACGAACACATGATTCTCGAACACGATAACAACGTATAGAAAAAGACACTGTTGTAATATTCCCTATTTACTATCTATCTTGTCCAGGTCACCACCCCTATTAAGCAACCACTTCCATTAAGCCACCTCATTGGAAATCCTCTTTTTTAAAATCAAAGCCACGGCCTTAGTGCAGTGGTAGCCCGTAGGACTGGATTCAATCCAGGTCACTGCAAATATCCATTCCAACATTTGTCTCCCACCAATCGGTGGATAACCGTAAACCTAAGTGGGATGAGCAGCTGGAGGCTTGGAAAGGATGTTGTGGTACTTGGTTAGGTGCTACAGCCGCTGTGATAGTACTGAAATACTGTTAAAAATGGTGTTAAACCCTATTAAATCAATCAGTTAGAATCAAAAGTTCTCTTAACAAAGTAGTCATATTAGTGGAAAACATATCATGCCCAGTTACAGTGAGACATTTCTTATGAGTTCTAATAACAATGATTTACCAAGATTCTGTAATAATTTATTTATGCAATTGAATCAGTCCTTCATATATGCCACAAAAATGTGTTTTAAGCAACCATTCTCTTTAGCAATCACTTTTGGTTTGCCCCATGACTTGTCACTTAAAACAGGATTTACTGTATTTAGTAACGAACAGTTCCTACCCATATTATTTATTTTCATAATTATCACAGAAGTGTAATATTGCCAGAGTAGCATATCGAAATTATTCAACAGGTTTAATTCATTTCTGTGTGCAAGGTAATATTATAAGAAATTTGGATGCTTAGAATTTCATTCTATCCCCTCTGTAATTGCAGTGGGAATGTAGATACAACTCGGTCTATGTTTGAGTGGGTATATTGACAGGTGTTTTATTTTGGGTGTACCCAGTTCTTGTCCAGAGCATGGATTTCAAAATAACTTGGCATAGTCGTTCCCTTGAAGAAAACTACTGTCATGTAAGAAAATCTGTTGCAATTGGATACTCCCAAATTCAAGGTCATGGGACAAAAAGAAGTATTTAGGTGGGAGCATCTGTGTCTGTGACACAATTCTAGTTTAACCCATTACCAGATGGCTATATATTAGACTTGCCCAAATTGAAAAGAATTTGCAGACGGCAAAAAAAAGTTTATGGAATTTTGGATTTTTTCAACTTTCTGGGTAGAAAACATAGTAGAAAATGAAGAAATTGCTTGTTACAAGCAATTTCTTCATTTTCCACAATGTTTTCCAAAGATTTTTAACTATGGGGCTTCTAAAAGTGTCACTGAGTGTGAATGGGTTAATTCTATGATCTAGGTGTAGATTGTTGTTCAGTAAAATTTATGATATTGTATTGTTTTAATGTTTAAGTTTATAATAAGTTTGGTACATGAATTTTGTATCCAATGTATTGCACAAGGCTTCTTTTTGTCATTGTTATTTTAAACCTAAGAGGAACTTAAAATGTGTTAATCATGTTAATTAATTGCCAATATCTTTGTCTTAGAGTTGTACTATTTCTCCGAATTTATGCAGGTATATCTATGAATAAATAAAGATATCTAGAAGTTTACATACTAATTGATAATTGGTGATTTCGTAAAACACAACATTTTCAAATGTGTGATATCTTATTTGTAATTTTACATACTCCAAGCAAAAAACCCTCCAAAAACCAACATATAATTATAAAATATTTAGAAAAAAAAATCAGTTTAGAAAATCGAAAGCTTTCCTATGCATATGTTTTCTTAACAGCTGTTTTATATGTTATAAATGGCCTTTGTAATTTTGGTGAAGAACTCATATTTCTGGTATTTGATTCTTATTTCAATCATCTTACACACATTTCAGTGATCTGGCTCATATTTCTTTTACTTGACTCTAATTTCTGTCATTTTTCCGATATTTATAGTCATTTAAAGAGGAAGACAGACAATATGCTGATACTAAGAGAAAGCTGAGAGAATCTATCAGAGATATGAGGAGAACTGTAAGTCAGCGCCTTTGATGTTCTTTTCTTTAAATTGTAATAAGAAAATGTATTCTTATTCTTGTTCATCAGTTAAGAATGAACCCATTACCAGATGACAAAGTTTTAGACTTGTCCAAATTTAAAGAAGTGTTAGATTACATTTTTTGTTGATGAAAGGAAGTTGCAGACGACAATTTATACTTAATTAAACTTAGGATTTCTTCAAATTTCTGAGTAGAAAACATTGTGTAAAATGAAGAAATTGCTTGTCACATGCAATTTCTTCACTTTACACAACTTTCCTTATTGTTTTTCTTGATGGGCGTAAAAATGTTTCATTGTGTTGGAATGGGTTAACAAAATGAAATTTCCCTTTAGTATATTAGAAACACTGAAATCAAAATAAGATATAAAGATACTGGGGACTGAAAATAATCCCAGTATGTTAACCCTTGTCATGCTGTATAAATTACCTTTCTGAAATGCTCCCAAATCAAAGGGCTGAAAGCACTGATAGAACTTGTTGTTCAAAAACAATATTTCTTAAGAAATCAACTTCATAAACAAGTCTGGCAGGAAAATTACAAGCAGGAGTTGTAGACTAAGATCAGCCTGCACATAAGTGCAGTCTAATCTTAGTCTACACCTCCTGCCAAAACCGGAATATTCCGGGTTCAGCATGACAAGGGTTAATTCTCTTCAAATTCATGTTTGTCGTAAGTACTGATAGAATCATCCTGACAACAAGATTAATGTGAGTACCTTCAGTCAAGCTTTTGACTGTAACTTTTTTTTTTAAATTTTGATATTGTAATAAAAATCACTCCTTCTACATGTAGTGTTGTAGTGAGTCAATTTTTAGCTCGACTTTTTTAATCAGGTGGGGTGGTAATTCCTGTCATGCAGGTGTCGGAATTGAAGTTGGCATCTGACTGGGCCCTTAGTTTTAATTATAGTTATAAGGAACAGTGTCACATCTCTGTTCCTACTGATGCTATTTTTCTGAAACTCTGCATATGCCTTTGTGATTGTAATAAAACTTCATAGGCAGATATTCATTACTCTGACATTTTTTCGGATCGGAATTATGACCCTTTTTCGAACAAAGGTGATGATTTAGAACTTCTCATATGAATTTAATGTCATAATACAAATCTCTAAGCAAGGACATACATTTAGTGGAATTTTGCCTTATGTCAACATTTAATTGCTGTCACTATTCAGCTCTTAGGATAGTCAAGAGTTGCTGTCTGCTGACAGCCCTTGTTTGTTTTACTTTCAGTTACAAGGTATGTTGAAGAAGAATGAGACACTACCTGAAATTGAACAGCTGGACAGGCATGAATTTGACCTTGACATTGAGGAGCAGATCAGACTGCAGGCTGAAGCTGACCAGGAAGTAGAAAGGGTAATTATTCAAAATGTGTATTCAGATTTTAATTTTCCACACATTAACGCTCTTGGATACCCCTCAAGATAAAAAAAAGGGAAAACATTGTGTAAAATGAAGAAATTGCTTGTAACAAATGGTTTCTTCATTTTCTACAATGTTCTTCATGCCCTGCATCAAAAGATTTAGGGCATATTGTTTTACCCTTGTCCGTCTGTCTGTCTTTCCACCTGTCGGTCTGTCTTTGCAAAACTTAACCAAAAAACTTAACATTGCCAATTACTACTAGCCTATACAAGATACAATGCTCATATTTGGCATGATGATACATCTCCATAATACGCATCTCCTCATGTCAAGGTCAAGTTTACATACCAAGGTCAAACGCCTTCCAAAAAATACTCTATTAAAACTCATGTACAAGTCAACACACTTTTCATAGTTAAGTCCTGTTGCTGAGGCATAATGTTTCACAAACACTTCTTGTTTATCTAGAAAATTGAAAAAATCTAAAATTTGATAAACTTTATATTGGTGTCTGCATTTCTTTTCAATTTCGACCGGTTAGAATTTTTTGTCTAGTGATGGATTAAAGGTTATTAGGAGTATACTATTACATGTATTTAATGATGAATTATGTAATAGTGAAAACTTTTGCCCTAAAGTGGAGGTGGTCATATTCTATAACTGTATTCACTGTTACAAAATATCAATATCAAATAAAAGGATTGTTACCTGTTCAAATTTTGAGATAAAAAAAGTTAGAGAGAAAGAAAATACATGCTTAAAAACACAAAGAATATATATACATAATCCAAAAAGAAAATAATAATACCATTTAAATTGTTGCTGCAGGAAAACATGAAACACATATAGGCACAGTGGAGGATGTAACATTTTGTACTGTTGACTACTTCACCCTTGTTATGCTGATCCCGGAATATTCCTGATTTTGCAGGACGTATAGACAAAAGTCAGCCTGCACATAAGTGCAGTCTGATCTTTGTTTACACCACCTGCTTGTCCCTTTTAAGTCAGGGATCTTTAAGAAATTTAATTTTCAAAATGAATATGGACCTAGAAATAGTACTTTCAGTGCTTTTAGTCTAATGATTGTTATGCTGTTTTGAAAAAAGATTATATTCAGCATGAAAAGGGTTAACAGTTCAAGATGTGAGAGCCACTAAATTTACAAGAAACAGTTCCAAATTGTCAATATACATGCACAGTTAACTCTTTTGATACTGACTATGTTTGTTTCCATGTTTGTTTCCAGCAAAATTGTCATAATAATGAAAATGTCAGTGCATTGCAAATAAACCATTGAACATGGAATGTATTATATTTACATGGTTCTCTAAAATGCAACTATTAAGTCTGCTTAATAAAGTCACTTAACCCTTGTCATGCTGTATAAATTACCTTACTGAATTGCTGTCAAATCAAAGGACTGAAAGCACTGATACAACTTGTTGTTCAAAAATCAATATTTCTTTTAGAAATCAACTTCATAAGAAACTCTGGCAGGAAATGTACAAGCAGGAGGTGTAAACTAAGATCAGCCTGCACATAAGTGCAGTCTGATCTTAGTCTACACCTCCTGTCAAAACCAGAATATTCCGGGTTCAGCATGACAAGGGTTATTAGCAATCATCGCAATCTTTATATTTCACTGTTTTGACATGAATATGACAATTTGTATCAAATTGTTGTCTGTTCTGCTTTAAACAGAGTTAGATTTGTTGTCTTTTAGCTGGTCTCACTGACTTTTTTTTCACACAAAAATTTGATATCTGATGCTTAACCCTTTCCCGTTTAAACCCGGGATTTTACGTCACTGTAAGTTTATACTTGAGAAAACATTGTGGAAAAAGGAGAAATTGCTTGTAACAAGCAATTTCTCCTTTTCCCACAATATTTTCTACCACATAGGATGGTCAGATTATAAATTGCATGCATTTTTCATTGTCGTCTGCAACCTCTTTGAAGTTGGACCAGTCTAAAATTTCAAAAAACAGGAAAGGGTTAAATACAAATATAAGTTCCCCATAGGGAAAAATATTTTGAGAAAGGAGAATTTACTTGTCACAATTTCTCTTTGTCTCAATGTTGTCATCAATGTGATTTATTAGGAGTCTCAAAATGAGGATCTAGGGGTATGGATTAATGACTTTGATGCTACATTCAACAAACATAATGGAACTTGTATCTTTGTTGATAGGTGAGGGAGGAAATCGAATTTGAAAACCTCGCAAAGATGTATTTGAAAGAGATGATCAAACGAGAATGCTGGGATGACATGGTGGTAAAAGGAAGAGCTGTACAGGTAAAACCCAATTTGAACTTCTTTACTTTGAATGCATACTGATTGGTTTACCCATTACCAGACATTGAAATTCTGGACTGCATTGAATTGAAAGAAGTTGCAAATGACATTTCAAAAAAGGTGAAAATTGAAAAATAATTGCCTAATATGGTAGAAAACCTTGTCAGAAAAGAAGACATTGCTTCTTAAATGCATTTTCTCCTGTTCCCAAAGTGTTTTCCTCAATATAATTCTTTATGGGCTTGAGAATGCAGGATTGTGTGGGCATACGACTCTTTTTGTTGTTAAATTCAAAAACAGACACTTAGAAAAACATTGCATAAACCTTTACAAAATGAAAAAGTCTTCATAGAAAATGATAGAAAGATCAAACTTCATGTTCAAGTTATAAATATTTCCTGTTTTTTTATACGCCGCCAGAGGCGGTCGTATATTGGCGTCATCTTCTTCGTCTGTCTTTCCATTGGTCCGTCCGTCCGTCCACTTTTCTCGTGAGCACAACTCCTCCTAGGATCTTTTGAAACTTAGTCAATGTTATCACCTTAATATGTAGATGTGCATGAAGGAAGGATTTTAAGGTTCATTGATTTTTGCCTGAGTTATGCCCCCTTTAAACTTAGTCTCTGAGGCTTATTAAAATTGCAGCCTTGTGAATGCAACTCCTCCTAAGTTTCTGGCTGGATCTAAATGAAACTTGGTTGATGTTATCACCTTAATTGGTAGATGTGCATGAAGTAAGGGTTTTATGGTTCATTGATTTTTGCCTCAGTTATGCCCCCTTAAAACTTAGTCTCAGGGGCTTATTGAAATTGAAGCCTTGTGAACGCAACTCCTCCTAAGTTTCTGGCTTGAACTAAATGAAACTTGGTTGATGTTATCACCTTAATTGGTAGATGTGCATGAAGTAAGGGTTTTATGGTTCATTGATTTTTGCCTCAGTTTAGCCCCCTTAAAACTTAGTCTCTGGGGCTTATTGAAATTGAATCCTTGTGAACGCAACTCCTCCTAAGTTTCTGGCTTGATCTAAATGGAACTTGGTCAATGTCATCACCGAAATTTGTAGGTTTACATGGATCAAGAATTTTATGGTTCATTGATTTTTGCCTCAGTTTAGCCCCCTTAAAACTTAGTCTCTGGGGCTTATTGAAATTGAATCCTTGTGAACGCAACTCCTCCTAAGTTTCTGGCTTGATCTAAATGGAACTTGGTCAATGTCATCACCGTAATTTGTAGGTTTACATGGATCAAGAATTTTATGGTTCATTGATTTTTGTCTCAGTTATGCCCCCTTAAAACTTAGTCTCTGGGGCTTATTGAAATTGCAGCCTTGTGAACGCAACTCCTCCTAGATTTTTGTCTTGATTTGAATAAAAACATGGTCAATGTCATCACTATAATTTGTAGGTGTACATGGATCATGGATCATGATTTTATGGTTCATTGATTTTGCAAGTGTTATGCCCCTTCACACTAAGTCTATTGGCCCATTCAATCAATCAATCATAACAAACAGTTTGAACTTGACAATTTAAAAAGGTAGTCTGCAAATGTTTTGAATTTGATTTTGTCAAAATAAATAGTGTGTACAATCATTTTCGTGAAACAGCAGCAAAGTGGCGGCGTATATTGTGACTATGGCACTCTTGTTTTTAACTGAAATCAAATTTCTTGTCTCAATAATAGCATGGCAACATACATGTTTTACCCATGGTTTGGCAAAGAAGGTATTTTAAGATGTCCACTGACAATATTGATAAAAATCTGTTTTAAGTGTTATTTTAATTTTAGTGATGAAGAAAATATATTTTCTTTTCCTTGAGGTATGAAACTAGAAACCTAATCACACTGAACAAAGCCACAACACATTTCATATGTTTTACAGGCTTTCAACTCTAATCTAGAAGTATCCAACTTTCCAATGAGAGAACGGGCCCAGGCCACCATTAAGCTTCTAGAGACCATTACCAAGAGAAGGAAAATTGAAATAGCAGAGGCAGCTGTAAGTTGGCTTTTATTTATCAATTCCCACAATGACACGTTAGAAAATTAGCAAATATCTTAACCCATTCCCACACAACAAAATTTTAGACTGGTCCAAATTGAAAGGAGTTGCAGACGAAAATTTAAAGTTGATGAAATTTTAGATTTTATCCAACTTTCTTGGTAGAAAACATTGTGGAAAATGAAGAAATTGCTTGTAACAAGCAATTTCTTCATTTAACACAATGTTTTCCTGAGTGTTTTTCTTTAGGGGCGTCCAAAAGCGTCACTATTTGGGAATGGGTTAACCCATCCCCACACAATGACATGTTAGAAATATCTTGATCCATTCCAACACTATCCCTCTTTTTTACACCCCTCAAGAAAAAAGCTGTGGAAAATATTATCCACAATGTTTTCTGTCCAAAAAGACAAAAAAAGTTAAAATTCCATCAAATTGTTGTCTGCAACTTCTTTGAATTAGTACTGGTCTAAAATTTTGTTGTGTGGGTAAAGGTTAATATGATTATATTTTAATGATCTTTTAAAGAATTTGGCCCTTTGAATTTTGTTTAGAAGCTGTTAGGGTATGAATCACTTTCAATGATAGTCTAGCAATATATCTTCAATAAGGCAGGCCTATAACAATATGAATTAACCTATTTACACACAATCCAAGAGTTTACACTTTGAGGAAATTTTGATTTTGATAATGCGACAAGCAATTTTCCTTTTCTCACTGTATTTTCTAGACAATTAGGCACTTATTTTTTTTAATCAAATTTACTTCAAATTGTTGTCTACATCTTCTTTTAGCACATGGCAAAATTTTAGACTGATAAAAAATGACAGATTTTCAAGCTGGTGAATTCAATCTTTTGCCTTTTTGGTTGAAAACATTGTGGACAATAAAAGAAACTTCTTGCTGCAAGCATTCAAACACAATCAGACTTTTTGACACCCAAAAGAAAGCAAGCTTTGTAATTTCCTTGTGGAAAAAGAAAAAAAATGCTGGTTACAAACAATTTCTTCACTATTCACAATGTTTTCTACCTTTAAAGACAAAAAAAAAATGTTGTCTGCAAAATTTTTGAATTTAGATCATTCCAAAATTTTAGTGCGAATTAACCCTTGTCATGCTGTATAAATTACATTACTGAATTGCTGTAAAATCAAGGGGCTGAAAGCACTGATAGAACTTGTTGTTTGAAAATCAATATTTCTTTTAGAAATCAATTTCATAAACAACTCTGGCAGGAAATGTACAAGCAGGAGGTGTAGGCTAAGATCAGACTGCACTTATGTGCAGGCTGATCTTTGTCTACAGCTCCTGCCAAAACCGGAATTTTCCAGGTTCAGCATGACAAGGGTTAATAATGATGTTATGCTACGCTTTTGAGTCTTCTTTTTAGAAAAGTAAATGATTGTTAGACTGTATTATTACCTTTGGTCCCCTTAACATCCTTATTTCATTCCCTAACAATAAAATTCAAAGAAGTTTAAAGTTGATGAAATCTTTAAAACCTTTGTCTTTTGTGGTAGTAAACATTGTGAATAATGGAGAAATTGCTTGTCACAAGTAATTTCTCCATTTTCCACAATGTTTTCCAAAGTTTTCATTTTGAGTGGCGTTTAAAAGTGGCAATGTATGAGTATGGGTTATAAACATAGCTTACAGTGTTGTTATTACACAATTGTTTTAATCATAACTCTAATACTAATATTTATTGATGATTTCTACCAGGCAATGGAGGATAGAATTTCACAACCAACCACCACAACTGCTGGTGGTAAAAAGAAGGTATAGGAAAGTTTAGAATATCAGTCTATTTGAACTGACCAGAAACTGTCAAAGTCTTGTCTTTACTACTGATTAATAAAAACAGATTCATCAAAACATGAAATCTTATTATTTATTTTTATGACCCGAATTTATAAGATTTAGACATTGTTTTACCATATTTTGTCTGTCCATTCATGTGGCAAATGTCAATACCCAGTTTGTAGCTCATAAGATGCCCAATCATAGGGTGTGGGATTCGATCCCTGGCCATATCAAATTCTTTCTAACTTTTGTCTCCCACCAATGGTTGAATGTAAAGCTAAGTGGGACAAGCAGCTTGAGGCTGGGAAAGGATGTTGAGGCAGTACTGGTGTGATATTTACCAGGAAACCATGGTTAGGTGCTCCAGCTGCAGGATATGACATTAAAAAATATCCAAAGTGGCATTAAACCCCATTCAATCAATCCAAAACTTAATCTTCAAGCTAAACATTTTTCTGTAACTTAAAATTTGTTTAATGTGCAATGCCCATATTTGGCATGATGGTATGTCTCATATGGTTTTTTTCTTGTTTTTTTTTTATTCAATTTGAAATTCTGTTGGAATCAGAAAGTAAAATGGGCGCATAGATGTTGCTTTCAAGGATTTGAACACAGCCTCATTCACTGATCATAATTATATGAGTGTTGGTCCTTGTGTTATATGACAGCAAAAAAACAAAACAAAAAAACTTGTGATATAAATGAAAGCTCTCTTTATTAGTTTTCAATAAAATGATCAAATATTCTTACAAAAATAAAAAACATAACAAATCTGATTTTCAAGTTTTGTTGAATCTGTTCTGACTTACTTGGTAAAAAATTGCTTGTGTCTGTCTGTTGATTCGTACAAGACGAGTACATTCTATTGTGTGGATAGTTCTCGTACTGTTTGACATGCTAGCTACTAAGATTAATGTAATTTTCTTTCACAGGTGTGATTTGTGAATGTATTATATTTTATTAATCAGAATAGTTAGTAAGGCCCATATGTAAAAATATTTATAGAAATAAGCAGCAATCTAATCCATCCCCACACAGTCCTGCTTTTTGACATGGCTCAAGAAGATCAATTAAGAAAACATTGTGGAAAATGAAGAAATTGCTTGCAACAAGCAATTTCTTCATTTTCCACAATGTTTTCTACCCAGAAAGTTAAAGAAGTGTTAAATTTCATAAACTTTAAATTGATGTCTGCAAGTGTTTTCAGTTTGGTCCAGTCTAAAATTTTGTTGTTTGGTAGTGGATTAGTTGAAAATTGCCGTGTGATTGTACATGTAAGACATTACTTTACACAGTGAAAAGAGCAAGAATATTTAATAAAAAAGAGTTAAAAGAGATTTGCTCATCATTTTGATTTTCAAAAAGGGTGTAGTTATCATTCCAAATAAAGTTTAATCATATGGGCCAATAACAACAAATATTGTGTAATAGATTGATAAGAGCATTTTACATTTTCCAGTTTTGTATACTACGAAAGTAACAAATTATATTTTTAACTATGCTCTGGAATATCTCCAAGTTTTATCATCGTATTTCATATTGATAGTTCAGCGCAAAACAGTTGTAATTGCATATATATTTATACGCAGTTACAACTGTATTGCGCTGAACCATCAATATGTATTCAATATAGTCAATCTATTACACAGTTTTATAGTTAGTGAGATGGTTGTTTACAATTCCCAAATATGAATAGAATTTTAAAGATGAATATGAACAGATAAAAGATGAAATTTAATTGTTTTTTTTAACCCAAGCCCATACAATCCTGCTTTTTTACGCCCCTCAAGAAAAGACTTCAGGAAAACAAGGTTAGAAATGAAGAAATTTGCTTGTTATAAGCAGTTTCTTCATTTTCAACCTTGTTTTCTACTCATAAAGACAAAGACATTCAAAATCAGCTAAACTTGAAATTGTTGTCTGCAACTTCTTTGAATATCTACCAGGCTAAAATTTTGTGATGTGGTAGTGGGTTAATTTTCATGAGTTTGTACCATCAAATAAATAGAAACATTTTGCAATACATCATTTACAATTTTTGTGTTTTTCTGTTTTTATTTATTGCAAAAATTCATTTTTAAAACATGCATATCTTTTAATATAATGGACCTATTCTGCAATTTGTTCAATTTGGGAAATGGTAAAAAAGAGCTTTTCTTGTTTCAAATCATACTATATTTCTCGATTAATATCTAAACAACACTTGTGGTTTCAACTGAATTGCCTAATGTGAAAGTGCAATCTATTATGCCTGATCTATTCTGCTACCAAAGGATCTTATTTTCCCAAAAATATATCTGATTTAAATGGTTGCTACTATTGTTTTAACAAAAAGAATTGTCACAGATTGTTAATTTTGATCTTTTTTGGATTATAATTGAAGTCAGTCAAGTACTTTTGCATCAAGCAAAGAACGATGTAATACCTTTCCAATGAAAATAAGGGTACCATAACTAAAACAGAAAAATAGACCATCCATGATACAGCATTATTAGCTCAGCTGTTTTCAGAGAAAACCCGAGGTATCGCAATAGCCTTGGTGTCGTTGTTGTTGTAGTCGTCATCATCGTCATTGTGCGAAAACTTCAACATTTTGTAATATCTCTGGTTCTACTGAAGGCATTCACTTGCAACTTGGCACACATGTTCACTATCAAAAGAGGAAACTATACTATCAAGGGGGATAAATCTAGATGCATTTTGTGCGAAGTATGCCCCTTTTTTGACTTAGATTTTTTATCCAGTATCCAGCACCCAACAGCTGAGCGTAGGCACCTGTAGGCGGTGCTCTTGTTATTGAATAAAGGTAGCTTATTACCAGATAGCAAAATTTTAGACTGGTCTAAATTGAAAGGAGTTGCAGATGACAATTTAAAGTTTATGAAATTCTAGATTTTTTAGTTTTCTGTATAAACGAAACATTGTGTAAAATAAAGAAATTGCTTATTATAAGCAATTTCTTCATTTTACACAATGTTTTCTCAGTTGTTTTTCTTGAGGGATGTTTAAAAGCATCTTTGTGTTGGAATGGGATATTACAATCTAATTTAAACAATGAAGGAGTAAAAAAGACATTGATTGGGGGATGAATATTGCCTCTGATATTTACCTTCTTCAATCTGAAACAATTTTGACAAGCTCTTAGTTAGTTTAAAATGGGTGTTGGTTTGATAGTATATACCATCTATGTCACAGATTGTTTGTGCTATGAATTCACTGAATAGTTAGAAATATTTTGAATTAGAGTTTAACCCATTCCCACACGGTGAAATTTTAGACTGGTCCAAATTGAAAGAAGCTGTAGACGACAATTTTAAGTTGATGGAATTTTAAATTTCTTCGTTTTTTTGGATAGAAAACATTGTAGATAATGAAGAAATTGCTTGTCACAAGCAATTTCTTCATTTTCCACAATGTTTTCCAAAGCTTTTATATTGAGGGGCATTTAAAAGCGTCATTGTGTGGGAATGGGTTACAGAAAATGTTATTTTTCTTCGCAAAAAACTCTCATCAATGTTTAAATTTGAGCCTGTCAATTTAATATTTAAATTGTTTTATTTTGTTTCAAAAGCCGCTTTTGATATTTGACTATTAAAGTGTATGATTTATATCAAGAATACACTGACAACTCCCAGCTTAGCCAACATTCTTTCCAATATTTGACAAACTTCATTGGCACATCATTTGTCCTTGACCAATGGGTAAATCATAATTGTGGCAAAGTTGGATTAGCAGTTGATGGCTTGCATTGAATTTTGAGGTTGTTCATGTATAAGAAATGACAGAAAGCCATGGTTAGGCACACCAGCTGCAATAAAATGACTGAAATACAGATACTGTGGAAATAAGCATTTTATCCTTTACAATCAACTATCAGAGTATATAAAACTTAGACTAAGTGACTGAATGATTTAAATCAATATGTAGCTTGTACGTAAAATTGTGTGCACCAGCCGCAGCAATATATCTGAAATATAATTCTGTACACTGGAAATGGGCATTTTATACTATACAATCAACTATTGGTGTATATAAAACTTAGACTAAGAGACTGAACTATTTAAATGGATATGTAGTTTGTGCAAAAAATTGTTTACTTCAATGTGTTTTTGTATTTTTAGTCGACTTAAAGATTGCATGTGAACTAAAGATTGCTTTATCTAACAGTGTGGCTTCTACTAATATATTGTAGGCTCGTAAAGAAATGATTGAACAAGTACAGAAACCTGCCCCCACAACTGCAGTAAGTACCATTTTGAAATTCTGACAGCAATTCTTATTTCTTTTTAACCCTTGTCATGCTGAACCAGGAATATTCCTTTTTTGGCAGGAGGTATAGACAAAGATCAGTCTGATCTTGGTTTTCATCTCTTTTTGTCTCTTTCAAGCAAGAGTTGTTTATGAAATTATTTTTTAAAGTAAATTGTGACCCTTAACTAGGGCTCCAAGTGCTTTCAGGCATTAGATTTTAATGTAAATTTAGATGGAAATTTTATTCATATGACAAGGGTTAAATGATAATGTAGATTGGTGATAAAGAAGATTCCAATTATCCCTTCTTTATGATATGAAATTTATTTCTATTTTCTCTAATTTCTTTATCTACTGTATACCGTATTTAACATTAAGGTTTCTAAGCCTTATACAATCTAAAATGATGATTCTAAAGTATTATGCTACAGAATTAAGCTTTCAAAGTCTTATAAAGTCTAATATGATAATATGTGTTGGAGTGTGTTAATTGAGCAGATCTTAATGTAAGCTACTATCCTAAGATATGATAGCTATTATGACATACGGAAGTTGAAATTCTCAAAATACTTCACAGAATATTAGAAATACATGCATGTTTAAGTATCCTTAAAATGTAATGTGTAATCTTGATGTGCTATAAAGTTTGTTTCGATTGTCATACTCATTTTTTATAAAAAAACAAACCAAAAAATGGCTTTTACTCAAAGCTATAAGTGACTTTTGAAACAGTGCAAATGAATTAAACAACTATGGATACTAGAACGGCAATGTTAAGTGGTTCATTCCCAAGTGTTTTCTGTTATAAGTCAACAGAATGAGACTTTGAGAAAACAAACAAATTACACATTTCCACACAACTCCCTAATTACATAACCCATTCCTCCTCCCTCTTAATTTTAATTTACAACCTCAAAAGATAGCTTTATGGTAATGATGGAGAAATGAGAAAATTGGTAGTTTGAAGAAATTTCTTTATTTCCACCAATGGCACCAAGAAAAGCAAAAGATCTTTCAAATTTCATCAACATAAAACTGTTATCACTCAATTTTGACCAATCTTTATTGTTTTCATTTTGTAATGGGTTAAACTTTGGCTATTGAATCAAGGCTTAATTTGGATAATGATTTAAGTATCTTTATAATATCTAGACACTTAGAACAGTATTGCAATTAACCCTCGGAATGTGAAATTAAAATTAATTCAATCTACCATCTCATGTTTAATGCTTTAAACGTAAGAATTATTAAAAACTGATGTAGTTTCATGATTTTAATTTTTATTATTCATACAGCTTTATGTAACATCTTTGCAACATCAACAATTGGCAGAAAAATATAGTTGGAGAAATATCTTTTCAGTGAGACATACTGTGAAACCTTTTGTTTCCAAAAAGATCCTGAACATATGAACTTTGTACATGTTGTATATTTTGTCAACCAAACACTGCCTCAAATTTGTAATGTTTACCTTGTTACCCTGATGTCGATTATTTATAGAGATGTGGATAATAATTGAAATTTGTTCAATATTTAAACCTTAAAAAATGGTAGAATATGTTACAGACTGATACTGGAGACTTAAAATATTAGAAATTAGAAATTTGAAGATCACAAGGGGTCTGCACTGTTTTAGTCTTATATTCACCATTGATTTTTGATAGATTCAAACTGTGGCCCATCTTGAATAACATTTTGTTTACATAAACCCTTTAAGTCATAGCAACATTTTCAGTTCTAGGAGTCATCAAAAAAAGCAAGTTAAGGTTCTGCTTGGTCACAGAGGATATCATGTTCATCTGTAAAGTTAGCCGCCGTCATAGCGCAGTTGGTAGCGCGGCGGACTTTCATTCAAAGGGTCCCGGGTTCGATCCCCGACGGCGGCAATACTCTTTCCGACATTTGTCTACCACCAATGGGCAGATAATCGTAAGCCTATGTGGGATAGCAGCTGGAGGCTAGGAAAGGGTGAAGTGGTAGTACTGGTGCGAGAAATACCAGGAATCCATTGTTAGGTGCTCCAGCCGCCGCGATATAACTGAAAGATTGTTAAAAGCGGCGTTAAACCCCATTCAAACAAACAAATCATCTGTAAAGTTACAGAATCAGGGTCTTTACGCGTAATAAACCATACCATGCACATATATATTGTTTTTAATATTTAGTCTAATATTATTTTATTAAAATTGTTTACAGAGGCCAAACTAGGTTCACCTAACTTTCAGCACCTTAAAATAAAGGTTTCATTATCCCAGTCATAAGGTCCAGAGTTCAATCATCAGATCTGTTGCGGCAAATATCCTTTTCAATGTTTGTCTCCCACCAATTGGTGGATATTTTGTAAACAAAGGTTGGATGAGCAGTCTCTGAAAGGACTTAATGAGAGTTCTGGTGTGAAAAATAACTGGAATCCATGGTTAGGTGCTCCAGCTTCCATGATATGACTGAAATACAATTAAAGACGGCATTCAATTAAACAAATCTTTAAATAAAAAGATCATTATTATTATACTGCCTATTTCCATTTCGTTTAAAGTGAGAAATCCAGTACATTCAACTTTTTCTCAAAATGTCAACAAACATTAGTTAATATAAATAAAATTAATTCATACAGTATGTGTATGTGTATTTCCGTATATTTATTGTCCAAAGCACATGCCGATACAAGAAACACCCCAAGAAGACGGGGGATAGTGCAAGGATACCGGATGATACTGCTGAAAACCCCTCTGGTTCTTTAAAGTGCTTGATGGATAGCACTGTCACACAAGGCCTTGATTTATCTAAATGAAAAATTAGTTTGTTCAGTCAGTCTAGGGATGTGATCTCGAGTCTTAAGTTAACTTTGAACTCCAACAGTTGTGTTAAACAGTTTTGTTAGTTTTGCTTTTTTGCAAAATACTGCTTATTTAAGCTGTATTCACAAGATCATGGTCGCCAGCCACTAATTTTCGTTTAATTTATGTATCTGACCACATATTTACAAAATGATAATAATAATACTTACCTTATAATTATGAACTCCCAGGTCTTACCTTAGCTGACCTGACCAGTGACTTGTCATTTCTTTTGAGGAAATTCAAAACATAAGCTTTATATACTTATTTGTATTCTTTATCTGACACTGTAATATAGGCAACAATTATACACTGTAAAAGAGGCATACATGTAGCAAGCAGCATGGAGGATGTTATTTGTGTTATTCAAAATGAAAACAGATTTTTATTTTAGGAGTGCTAACAGTATAGACACTGGTCAGAATGTACAGGATGACCATGGTCAAAACTTTTGATGTTGGCAGATACATTTGTAATAGGATGACCTTTCTACCTTACTATACATCTTTTTTCATGCTCCATGAAGTGTACATAATTTATCATCATCTTCTGACTGTCTGTCCACCCCAACGCCTGTCTGTCCACCCCAACGCCTGTCTGTCTGTATATACACCCAAATCTTGTTAACACATCTCCTCCTATGTTTATGTATTTATGGATGAATTGATTGAGTGAACTTTTCACAGAATATTCCTTCTCATGTTCAAATATCCCTTCTTGTCCTGAGCTTAATCTGCTCATTAACCCAATCCCACACAGTGACGCTTATGGAAGCCCCTCAAGAAAACAATAGAGAAAATGAAGAATTGTTTGTAGCAAGCAATTTCTTCATTTTCAACAATGTTTTCTACCTAAGAAGTTAAGAAAAACTAAAATTTCTAAAACTTAAAATTGTCGTCTGCACCTCCTTTGAATTTGGACCATTCTAAAATTTTGCCATCTGGTAATGGGTTAAATGTGTTTTATGGAATATCCATGAAAGACTTGGTAAGTCTGATAAAATTATCTTTGTTTATTTGTTATAGATGTTTATTAGTATGCTTCAACAACAAAGATTAAAATTCCATGTAAGGCAATTGAGTTAATTTTACTGTTAAATAGTTGATTTGATTTTTCATTTGAATGATTGTTTTAACACATTTTAATGATTGATTCAGTTAAGGCTCAAAATAAATTTGAAATCTCTTTCATATGATACAGATTTAAGATTTTTTTTTTAAATTTAGCAAATGTCTTTTCATAGATATTCCCATTATAGAATACAGTGACTATTAAAAATGTTCACAAGTTGTTCATACAGGCTTCTGGGTTTAACCCTTGTCATGCCAAATAAAATCCTTTTCAGAATTGCATAAAATAAAAGGGCTGAAAGCACTAGTAGTAGTTGTTCAGTTGTCAATACTTCTTTTGAAAATTGATTTCATGAATAATTGGTTTCAAAAGGACTGACAAGAGGTGTATACTAAGATCAGACTTATGTGCAGTCTGATCTTTGTCTATACCTCCTGCTAAAACCAGAATATTACGGGTTAAGCATGACAAAGGTTAAGCTTGGTTGTTTTGGAAAAAATATATAGAGCTATTCTCAAGACCTTGGTGACATTTGTTGGTGCTGATGTAGTTGTCAACTTTTGGCTGACAACTTTTAACCTTTGTTATAACTCTCTTCAATTTTGAAATATTTTCTGGAAACTTTGTATGCATGTTCACTGTTACAAGAAAAATCAATTCTATCAATGTGGGTAATTCTAGAAAGCATTGTTACGCCCTTTTTGGACAGAGAATTGTTTGGTATCCAGCACCTGCAGCCAAGTGTTTGAACCTGCATATGGTGCTCATTTTTTCTTATCTCTCTCTGTGCACTGAATTATGATGACCTAATTTTGATATCATAATATATATCAGTATTATAGAGAGAGACTCATTTCTATTGTATATGATATTTTAAAGACAGAGTCCTTGGTACTTGAGGATATTTCATCCCAGAGTCAAGCACTTTTGAGTACAATTATGAGTACTTTGACGGTAAACCTTTGTATAATTGTGAACACAGTGTGTGCTTCAGTGTCACTTGTACAACATTATTTTACCACTGAGAGGACATGATTTTTTTTAAATGAAATATGCTCAGATAACTTTTAAATTCAATATCCAATTTAGAACATAGTTTACCTGCTATTAAGTGTTGGTATTTAATACTTACAGCAAGTTGTAGTCTTAATAAAATTTGAAAACTGCTTATAAGAATTTATGGTTAAGATTACATCTTAACCCTTTCCTGTACAATCCCTTGTTTTCACGTCCCTGTAAATTTATACTTGAGAAAACATTGTGGGAAAAGAAGAAATTGCTTGTCACAAGCAATTTCTTCTTTTTACACAATATTTTCTAACCTGTAGGCTCGTTACTTTTCAAATTGCACCCACTTTTGATTGTTGTCTGCAACTGCTTTCAAATTGGACTGGTCTAAAATTTTGAAAAAACGGGAAAGGGTTAAAACATTGAACATCACCTGATATCAATGCCAGCATCCTATAACATATCAATAACTTCCATGGTACAAGTAGAGCTTATGAAATATGTTAGAAAATAATACAGATTTCTGAGTTCTTTAAAATGGATGTCATCTAAGTTTCATATGATTTTTATATCATTATGCCTCCCTTTCAAGAAGAGGGGGTATATTGCTTTGCACTTGTTGGTTGGTAGGTCAGTTGGTATGTCGGTTGGTGGGTCCGTTGACCATTTCTTGCTTTTTGTATAGATCTTTACTCAGAAATTATGCAAGGTAGAATCATGAAACTTTACAGTTGGATAGATCTCATCAAGAAGAAATCAGTGCACAAGAATCATAACTCTGCACTTCATTATGTTGGCATTGTGTTCTCTACTCATTAAGAGTTAGTGTCCTTTGTTAATTTCTGAAAATAATGTTTGCAAAGCATAGCTCAAAGTACTTGTGGTAGAATCATAAAATTTGATCATGGGATTGTTCACATTTTTCAGAATTGGCAAGAATTATGCAATTGTCTTGCTCTTATGAGGGCATAATGTTTCTTGCTCTTATGGGGGCATAATGTTTTACAAACATCTCTTGTTATATTGCAAATAACAGTTGCATTATTTTAAGCTGAAAGTTACATGTATTTAGTTGTATATTGTTACTAATTGTTCTTTAGTACATTCATGCATATTCTTTGTTTCTTTCAATGCTTTGGTAAATTAATCAGTGACTTCAGTAATAAACATTCAGTTTTTTTTTTAAAGGCTCACATCTCTTTTTTTCTTTATTTTGAAGAATTCAGCCAATGTTATTGTTTTTCTATTATGAATATTTCAAGTTTACGAATTATTACATTATTTCAATCATAGATTAATTAGCCTTACATAATTAGGTTTCAACATCTTGCACGAATATGTAAATGTAAAATTTCATAACTCATGAAGGAGCATGCACTTTTATTTAACCCATTCCCACACAATGAAGGTTTTTGACATCACCTAGAGAAAAACGATTAGGAAAACATTGTGTAAAATGAAGAAATTGCTTGCAACAAGCAATTTCTTCATTTTCCACAATGTTTTCTACCAAGAAAACATAAAAAATATAAAATTTCATAAACTTTAAAATGTTGTCTGCAACTTCTTTCAATTTGGATGAGTCTAAAGCTTTGTCGTCTGGTAATGGGTTAAGGTAGAAATATAGTATCTAACACAAGTTTTGTAGAACAAGCTGATCTTAACCAAGTCATAATACAAAAGCTAATTTTTAGCTAGCCTTGATAAGGATCATCTTGTCTTTTTCCGATAAGTCTTCAAAATTATACTTTTGATTGTATGAAAAATTCAACACTGTGCAATACCATGTGATCCAATAACCCCATTTTAATAGATATTCTAAATGTGATACTTGTGTAACAAGGATATCCTTGCTGTCTATTTCCTATAGTAAACAAGGTTATCTATGTGACAGATAAAAAAGCTCTTAGAGTTAGCAAGAATTTTTGTTTTTATAGGATGATGAGCTCGGTGAAGGTGAAGATGATGATGGTAAAGAACAGCCTTCAACCACTGGAAGTCTAGGTATGTCAATTACTGGAGGAGTTAGGTCTCTCTTATGTATGGTGGCATGTTTCAGCCATGAGATACAAGATAGCCATATCATAATAAATGGAAAAATATCATGATAAAGTAAAGTTTCCTGGAAATTTTATTTCTTGTTTTAGGAGTGTGGTCTTTTATCTGCCATGAGATACAAGCTAGCCACATCATGGTGAATTGAAAACTTTCATAATAGATCAGTGTCCAAAAATGAATTAAAAAATATTATGATGTTTCAGTTTCCTGGAAATTTTAATCTCTATGAAATCTATGTTACCTTGATTTTTTTAATGTGTGACTAAAAGGTCATAACAACAGTTTCTTTAAGTCTCCCACCAACAAGGCACTTATATCCTGATAATGTGGGTATGAGCAAAAAAAAAAAGAGATATCGCAATACTCTTAGCATAACTTTACTTTTCGGAAACTTGAGTTATTGGTATGTAGTTTGTAAATTATCATGATATGGCTACTGCATATCTTGTAGTAGAAAATTCCATCATACTTATATAAAGTCATTTTGAAGATAAACACAGAAATAGAATTTCATTTTTTGAATCAAAGAAACTTTTTTCTTTTCTAGAGGTGTATTATATTTGATACTCTAAGAAAGCTTAAAACCACAATTTCTGCAGCATAAGTAATTCGGTGATAAAGCTGTGTGGGTAAATGCACTAAAAACAAATAATTATCTGTTGTTGTTTTTTATAACCCCCAACCATGTCGGTTTTTACTGTCTGTCTGTTTGACTATTTGTCCTTTTGACTTTTAGTGTTCATGCTCTAAGTCTAGAACCAATTAACCTATGACCATGAAACTTCATACAGTTGTTACCAATAATCCAAGGAAGTGTCCTATTTTTTTTGGTCACATGTCAAAGGTCAAAATCATAATTGAACTTTGTGTGAATCTATTTCAATCCATGTTGTGACTCAAAAGCGGTTTAACCCAAGACTTCCAAAAAGCCCTTTGAGCTAGGACCTTGAAACTTAATGCAGATATTATGCCAAGAAAGTGCCCTTGGGGTACTGTAGGTAAAAGGTCAACTGTGTTTCTTGAGTGACAAAATAATTGTGGGGGTAAATAGTTACCTTACTTTTCCACCAAAATGTTTAAAATATGTACATTGTATTTGTTTGGCTTCACCACAATTAGAAAAGAAATAACTGCACTGAAATATTGCTTTTGGTTTGATTAACTTGCTTTGCTGTTTACAGAGGTTAAATAATTCTTAGATAGGAGAAAGGCAGCTTTTTTTCATCTATTGCATCATGGTTATCTTAGTTCACTTGATTCTAGCTGCTTTTGATAACATTTGCCATTTTAGCAGCAATATTTTGTAGCTAAAAAACAAGCTATTCTCATCACCATTTCTTTGCTGGAATCAGCATATAATTGTCATTTGTGCTGGCACTGGCTCAATAAACTTTAACCTTGGTCATATATCTGTTTTTATTGAAAAATTTGCTTGACACTTTGCATGTATATTCACCATCATAAGAGCATCTCATGCCATCAAGGGGGTCAAGTCTAGAAGCATTTTTTAAGAATCATGCCCCTGTATCAACTATGATTTTTCGAAGAGCCCACTTGCAGTGAGCAGGTCATAGTTGTATGTCGATGTACTTTGTGGGTTAGCATGTCTCTCCATCTGGATTTGACTCCCGATAATAACTCCAATAATTATGAATGGAATAGGTTTGCACAATTATTGTTCTTCATCAAAAGGACATGTTCCATTTGGAAATAAACAACAACAGATAGGTCCAAGGTCAACATCAAAGATGAGAGTCAAATGTTCAAATTCAGCTTGTCCGTAGCATTATCTCCTACGATTGTGCAAGGATTTCAAATAATTTGGCACACATGTTTTCCGCCATGAGTACATGTACCATTTGAAACAAATTCTCAGATAGCTCTAATGTCAAGTTCACAGCTCAAGGTCAAGATGTTCCTGGATGACATTCTGGTTTTCACTCTATTGAACATGCAGCTTGGTATTACACTGCTCTTGTTACTTTATTCTTGACTATTTTCTTTTGAGTGAAAATTCTGAGAGAAGTGATATGATGTATTTGAATTATGCTCTATGAAAAATATGCAGTATCTTTTCTTTATGTATAATTTCCCTTTTTTGAAGCAATTGTTTGATCTTGTATGAAAGGCTTTGAGGTACATCGAATTCAGTACCCATTTTAATTTCAATCATCTGGTACAATTTGGAATATAGTATTCTTTATTTGATAAACTACATGTTACTTTTTTATCTTTATTAAGAGTCCGACTTAATAGGTAAAACCACAAGATTTTACAATCACTAAAGAAATATATCAAAGTCCCTCTTTTATTAACACTTTAACTCATTCTTTCATGATTCAACAAAGTTAATAAGAATTTCAAGGAAGCTTGTTGAGTTTGACAATTATCATTGGAGTTTTGTAATGTATGTTCATGTAATTTTGCAAATACATGAAAGAATGGGTTAGTTCAATGAATAACTTATCCAATATATGGCTAATTTTTCACATCATAAAAAATAAAAACATTGATCAATATAATGTTAGTTTCAGTGTTTTGTTTAGAAGGTCAAATAGACCTACCTTTTTTATAAGAATACTATTAAGAAAAAAAAATAAAGGCAAATAAAAAAGAATTTATCTTCATTTTATTGACTGAGTTCATAAGGACAAGACATATTTGATATATCGTGTCCAAGTATTTCTGGTTACTTGTAAATGGCATTGTTTGTCCATTCATTAATGGCATTCCCTCATAATCTAGCTTTGTTACAACCAAAAGAAAAAAAGTTTGCAAGCCTTTATGGGAAATAAAATATTGTTTTTAACAAGCAATTTCTCATTTTCCACAGTCTTTTCTACCAAGAAATACAGAGATTTTAACATTTTCATCAACTTGAGTTGTAGTATGCATCTTCTTTCAGTTCATAACAGTATTAATTATCATCTCATACTGGATAAACCCATTCCCACACAACAAAATTTTAGACTTGTCCAAATTGAAAGGCGCTGCAGATGACAATTTCAAAATGATGGAATTTCATTTTTTTTTCCATCTTTTTGGATATGAAACATTGTGGATAATGATCGAATTTTAATTGTTTTCATCTTTTTGGATAGAAAACATTGTGGATAATGAAGAAATTGCTTGATCCAAGCAATTTCTTCATTTTCCTCTATGTTTTCCAAAGCTTTTTTGTTGAGGGGTGTAAAAAGGAGAGATAGAGTGGGTATTGGGTTAAGGTTGACACTGGAATACAAAAATGAAGCAAAGGACACAGCTTTTTTCACTTAACCATTGTCATGCTGAAATATTACTGAATTGCTGTTATATCAAAGGGCTAAAAGCACTGATAGAACTTATTGTTCAATAATCAATATTTCTTTTAGAATTCGATTTCATATTATCTCTGGCAGGAAAAGTACAAGCAGGAGATGTAAACCAATATTCCGGGTTCAGCATGAAAAGGATTAATCACAAATTCTTTTTTTCTGAAATCAAAGAGGAAAGAGAGGAATCTTTCTTACTCCATAAGATTCCAAATGTTAACCTTTTACCAGTTGGCAAAATTTTAGACTGGTCCAAATTGAATGAAGTTTCAGATGACAATTTTCAGTTGATGAAATTTTAAAAAATTCTTGTACTCTGGGTAAGAAAACATTTGAAATATGAAAAAATTGCTTTTGACAAGCAATTCCTTCATTTCCAAAATGTTGTCCAAAACATTTTTCCTTGAGAGGCATGAAAAGGAGGGATAATGTGGGACAGGATAAAATGTTTTTGGGCTCATTAAACGATTGTTATACACAGATTTTCATTGCACAAAGATAACAAGTTACTATCAGCTAAAATTGTGGATTTTTTTCTACAATAACTTTGAATTATATCTGTTTGTTGACTTAAATTTGTTTTGTTATCACTTTAATTATTACTTTTCACACTCTCACTTATCTATTCTCTAAATAAAAGTAATAGAAATAAAAGGAAATCAGCTGGAATTTATTTTGCTGTATTGATTTGATCAACTTCAGATAAACCACTGATTGCTGAATCAGAGAATGAATATATTTCATATAGATTAATTATTATTCAACTTATTAGCTATCAACTAAATTAACCCATTCCCACACAGCAAAATTTTAGACCAGTCCAAATTGAAAGAAGCTGCAGACGACAATTTCAAGTTGATGGAATTTTGAACTTTTACGTCATTTTGGGTAGAAAACATTGTGGATAATGAAGAAATTGCTTGATTCAAGCAATTTCTTCATTTTCCACAATGTTTTCAAAAGCTTTTTTCTTGGGGGCGTAAAAAGGAGGGATTGAGTTGTAATGGGTTAAGATACGGATGGAAAAAGAAGCATGCAAGCCTTTTTTACCCAAATCAACAGTAGCAATCATACTTTGTCATTTATGCTGCATATGGTTTCTTAACCCATTCCCAGATGACAAAACTTCAGACTGGTCCAAATTCAAAGAAGTTGCAGACGACAATATTAATCTGATAAAATCTTAAGGTTTTTTTGGTCTTTTGATATTGAAAACATTGTGGATATTAAAGAAATTGCTTGTAACAAGCAATTTCTTCATTGTCCACAATGTTTTCCAAACCTTTTACTCTTAAGGGCAATAAAAGCATTATTGTGAGGGAGTAGGTTAAACACAGAATTCAACAGAGTGTGTTTCCTTTTAAACTTTTGTCATATTATTTTATAAACAGGATACAATGTCTCTATAGAGGACATTTTGGGTACAGTATAGAAAATTTGAATATATCTCTTTTTTCAAATATATATCTCTATTTTTACTATGTATCCCTGATCTTAGATTAATGCATGGTGTCGGATTAAGATTTTTATATTTATAGGGTCCCTATGTGCAAAACCTTCTCAAATTAAGCTTTAACGAAGCAAAATTTATCATTTGACTCATTGCATTACACAAGTCTTACTTATAAGAGGAAAAAGATGTCTGACTGGAGGTTTTCCTTCTAACAAGTCCTACTGGTGTTTACCTCGGACTGGTAAATTTCATTATACCCCCATCTACGAAGTAGAGGGGGGTATATTTGTTTCAACATGTCTGTCTGTTTGTCAATCCATCTGTCAAGACTTTTTTGTGCTCTAACTCAAGAACCAACACACCTACAACCTTGAAACTTCATACAATTGTTGCTAATGACCCAAGGAAGTGCCCTACTTTTTCAGTTCATGGAGGTCAACGGTCAAGGTAACAACTGACCTTTGATTGAAAAGAGTTTTTGGGCTCTAAACCACAAACCAATAGACTTGCAACCTTGAAACTTCATACAGTTGATTAAAAACAGTTTCGGGCTCTAAGAACAAATAGGCATACAAGCTTGAAACTTTATGAAACTGTTGCTAATGACCCAAGGAAGTGCCCTTTTATTTTTTTGTCACAGAGGTCAAAGGTCTAGGTCACAATTGAACATTGATTGAAAACTGTTTCCGGGCTCTTGTTCATTAGCCATATGACATAGGACCATGAAACTCAAGATCATTTCAGCCAGAGATTGACTTTGAGATAATGTATTTATTAAAATATATGCTCATAATCTGCTTGATTTTTACAATTGGACTTTGATGGAAAACCATTTCCATTTTGGGGAAATGAAGGTCAAAGTTCAACTTTTTTTCTCGAGTGATAATGCGCTTATAGGGTGTATTAGTCTGCTTTGCAACATTTGTAGTTTTAGCCTTGTCATGCTTAAGTTTCCACATTTATCTATAATATAAAGGATTTGCACATTGGGCCGTTGGGGTTTTAATTACTTCTTGGGTTATCATTTCTCTCTCTCCCAAGGTAAAATTTTGTATGGGGATTAGTGTAGTTAGCTCATTACCAGATGGCAAAATTACAGACTGGTCCAAATTGAAAGGAGGTGCAGAGGACCATTATAATGTGTTGAAATTTTAGATTTTTACAACTTTTTGGGTAGAAAATATTGTGTAAAATGAAGAAATTGCTTGTTACAAGCAATTTCTTCATTTTACACAATGTTTTCCCAATTGTTTCTCTTAAGGGACATCCAAAAGTGTCACTTTGTGGTAATGAGTTAATTAGAAAATTTACCTCTGATACCTAGAATATATTTCAATATGTAAAACTGTAATTCAATTACTACACAACAAAATTCTAGACTGTCCGTATTGAAAGGTGTTGCAGCCAACGATTCAAAGCTGATGAAATTTTTAAACAAAATTTGTCTTGACATAGAAACCATAGTGGATAATGAATAAATTGCTTGTAACAAGCAATTTCTTCAATTTTCACAATATTTTTCAAAGCTTCTTTCTGACAGGGCAAACAGGTGGGATTGAGTTGGAATAGGTTAACTCATTACCAGACAACGAAGAATTAGACTGATCCAAATTGATTCAAATACACAAGACAACAATTTTTAGCAGAAGGAATTTCAAAAACCTTTGTCTTTAGTGGTAGAAAAAATATTAAGAATTATGAAGAAATTGCTTGTGGCAAGAATTTTCTTCATTATCCAGATTCCAGAATGTTTTCCCAATTTTGTTCTAAAGGGATGTCAGAAAGCATCATTGTGTGAGATTGGGTTAAGCACTCAAAGTCCGCAAAAAATTATGAAATAGCCTTCTTTTGCAACACCCTATAAGAGAAACTTTGACAAATTCATAACATTAGTCTTTATCTAATCAAAAGATGACAAAATTCTTTAATTGATGCAGAAAAATGACAAGTTACAATCAATTAACATTTTTAATTTCTATGCATATCCTAAATTATTAGATTTGTTGACTTGATCCATTCCCACACAATGAAGGTTTTAATCACCCCTCAAGAAAAAAGCATTGGAAAACATTGTGGAAAATGAAGAAATTGCTTTGATATTGGCTTTGGCAGGTGTTTACACTAAGATAAGTCAACACAGTTGTGCAGTCTGATCTTAGCCTACATTAACTGCTTGTTCTTGTTGTGTTGAGAAAATCTTGGAACTCAACATGGATCAATTATGTTAAAGTTTTCAAAAACTAGCGAAAAGAGGAAAAATATTCAGAAGGGCAAGGGTTAATAGCAAATGATAGTTGGAAGTAGATCCTCATGGATTATCAAGATACAGTAGTCATCAATATTATATTTGCAATATTTACATGCATGTATTTAACTTAAGCTCTGCTTTTAGGTGCATGATGAATCTTTTTCCCTCTGAAATATAGTACTCAAACTATCAAAAGCAATCTTATATATACTGTTGAGACTTTTCAGTGAACAATCCATTGTTTTACTCTCAATTTAAATCCATCTGGCTACAGAGAGCATGGTTATCCACAAATTATGCTTTGGTTTCTGGGTACCAAATTACTCAAAATTAAGAGTTTTCCATTACTAGAAAAACAAATAAAAGTAGGGAATGAAGATTTTAATCAGCAACTTGCAGTTAGAATTTGCATGTATTCTAGAAGTTGCACTTGAGCATAAGTTTTACTTTAATATTAAACAACAGAAGAAATCTAGCACATAAATATAGGTTTATTTTCATAGTGTATACAGTAAATCTTGTAGTAAGCAACCACTTATGGGACAACCAAAAAATGGTTGTTTAAGAGAATAGTCCCTTAAAACACATTTTTAGCTCAGCTATTTTCGGAGAAAACCCGAGGTATTATTATAGCCTCGGTGTCGTTGTTGTTGTCATCGTCATTGTGCTAAACTATTGACATTTTCTGATATCTCCTGTTCTACTAAATGCATTCACTATCAAAAGAGCAACCTTTACTATCAAGGGGGATAACTCTAGATGGATTTTGTGCTTTTATCCACTATCCAGCACCCAATAGCCGAGAGTTGCTCTTGTTGTGAAATGTATTAAGGATTGATTCGTTTGCATACATGCATTTTCACAGAATTTTCACTAAATTCTATCTTGTTGGGACTCATTAGAATTGTCTCACTGAGACAATTCTAATGAGTTTAAACAACATTAGATTTAGGTAAAGTATGTTTAAAGTGAATACGACCACTTCCTTATTAAAGCATAAATTCTGAAAGCGTATTTCGATTGTGGTCTTGTAATTGAAGTGGTTGCTAAATAGAAATGGTAAATTGGAGCAAGATCAACTGTATTTGATTATATAGTACCATCATGACTTAAGTTTTGATCTGAAACTAAATTTCTTTTCCTTTACAATGAAGATGAAACAAATTTGAGCAACTCAAAATGCTTCATTTTTTTCTGTAGTATTTAAAAGAACATTTTGAAAAATAAGACATAGTTACAGAAAATTCTTCTGTTGTAATTTCCTTTTGAAGGTAACATGTAATTTACAACTGACCATGCTAAATGATACAATCCTTGTATTCGAAAACATTCTGTTATTCTGGTACTTGTCATAGAACAGCACATACAAATAATGATGAGGTAAAACAGATCAACAATACATCCTAAAAAAGAGATACAGACAATTACCTTTACCTCGAACATCCCTCAGCCCAAATTACCTCCGTCAAATTTATTTTGAAGTCCCAATCTTTTTATATTTCATTTCTATGTTTGTCATTCTCTTTAGCTTGTAAACTATCAATTTCAAGGTGCCTTGACCAGTGTTTGTACACATTTACGGCTTCATAATTATGACAAACCTTAATCATAGAGGTTAAGATTTGCTATCAACCAAGTTTTCCATATTTTTGGACAGGACAACATGGGTAATTTACAAATACGTGCTGGTTATTGATTATTTACATGATTTTGTTTGATTATTTTTTTAATGTCAAGTTTTTGTTATTTCTTGATGGGAAATAAATTGGGTTGGAGAGTGCAGTCGGTTTTCAATTGCAATTTATAATGACAGCAAAAGCATCCAATGCTGTTTCCACCAAGAATTAATTTTTGAAAGCAAACCTTCAATATCAATTTCTGTAAATGATACTGTTATTATAATGTTTTTATTTTTTTTTTTATATTTTTAAGATTAGCTAGTCCCTAAGGAAATACAATGATTGAGCCCTTTTCTCAAATAAACTATTTGAGCTACTTTCTTTAATCTGGGAGAAAAATTGGTGACACTTAAACATTATGGGACCAGATGCCGTCATTTAACCCATTACCATACAAGGAAAAATTTAGATTGGCTCCAAATTGAAAGAAGTTGCAGGCAACAATTTCAAGATGTTGAAATTTCAAAAGTGTTTGTCTTTTTGGGTAGAAAACGTTGTGGATAGTGAAGAAATTGCTTGTTACAAGCACTTTCTTAATTTTCCACAAAGTTTTCCAAAGCCTTTTCCTTGAGGGGCATCAGAAAGCCTCATTGTGTGGGAATGGGTTTAAAGAGTCATCCGGCCAATGAAAAGGATGTTTGTGATATGGCTGTTTGCAACTGAAAACAATAGTGGTTATGTGTTTTGATATCTGTCCTTGAAAATTGAAATGCTGATTATAGTCGGGTGTCAGAAAATCCTTTTAGCTTGGTAAGTTGCATTTTTCGACCATTGGGAACTATATTTCAATTGTATTATATTGAATAGATAAACTCTTTCTTATTGTCCTGCATTATAGTAGATTCGTTTGCTAACATAATTTTCTGTCTTTTCATCTAATCTCTCTTTAGCTTACCTTAGCATAACATGCTCAAGAGAAGCTTTTAGGACCACTCAGTGTTCGTCATGTGTCTTCAAAATTCTCTTTAAACATCCTCTCCTAAACCACTTGGTCATTTTGTACAAAACTTTCAGGAATGTTCCTATGGTGACTGTTTCCAAATTTTGCCAGGATAATCAGACTTGGAGTAATCATGGAAGTGTTCTTTAAGAATCTTCTCCTAAATCACTGAATTTAGTAGTAAGTTTGGCAAGAATAATCTTTGGATGACCCTTTTCAAAACTAGACCAGGATAATCAGAATTAGAGAAATCATGGAATAATTCCTTAAAAATCTTTTCCTCCTAAGTCTCTGGGCCAATTTTTAATAAGCTTGGCAAGATTGATCTTTGGATGATCTTTGGACATTGCAGGACTGAGCTTATCAGACTGACCCTTTTCAATACTTGCTTACTTAATCCTGATTTGACTAAAAATGTAGATGTGACAGGGCTGGGCTTATCATACTTTGAGAAATCATGAAATAATTCTCAGGTGGGCAATTCAGGGTTATTTTCTGCCCTCTTGTTTACAAACTCCTACATTGATTCTTGAATAAAAATTGTTAGGCATTTCAGCAATGGTTATAGTGTTATTCATATGATATTCTAATAAACACTATCAATTCTGCAGATAATTTAGTGTCTTGTAGGGTAAATTCAGGCATATAAGTCACCCCCCCCTCCAAAAAAAGAGAAAAGAAATAGCAGTGACCTTAGCCATTTTGTACCACAATCTTCCTGTAGTAATATGCCAATGTGATTAACCCATTCCCACTCATTGACACTTTTGGACACCCCAAGAAAAAAAGCTTAGGAAAACATTGTGGAAAATGAAGAAATTTCTTGTTACAAGCAATTTCTTCATTATCCACAATATTTTCTATCTGAAAGGTAAAAAAATCCAAAATTTCATAAGCGTTTATTTGTCATCTGCAATCACTTTCAACTTGAACTAGTCTAATTTTTATTGTGTGGTAATGGGTTAAGAAATAACAAATGATGTATATTCACAGTCTAACATTACTGCTTTTAGAATACTGTATATTAGTAGATTTATGCCTGTATATGCTTTGTAAAGATTCTTAGACTGTGTCTAGACACATTTCATAAATCAGGGAAAATATTTGTAACTGCAGCTTAAATATTGACAAATTGTTGGCAGTTTGTTTTAAGGAATAAACAACATTATTTTGCAAACTTTGTGGCCATGTACAATTTAGGTAAAGATAAATTGCTAGATGGAAAACAAAACAATAAATTATACAGCTTGTCACAAAAGAAAAAATATTATCATTACCATTATCTTGCTGAATATAAATATCTGCAAATTTCATTGAAATCAGAGGTCTGAAAGCTTTTGAATCATCTATTGTGTTGTTATTTGTTTTGAAATTTCATAAACAATTCTGGCTTCGTAGGGATAAGCAGGCAGTGTAGATTAGGACCAGACTGCACTTTTGTGGACTGATCTTTGTCTATACCTCATGCCAATTGAATAAGCTGTAGTTAAGACATTTAAGATGCCAAACTAACAAAAATGTTTCACATAAATGGTAGCGAATGTTGGAATTATAAGTTAACTTTCAGTCTAAATGAATGATTTCATTGGTCCACTGATTATTGATTTACGACCTTGATTGGCCAATTCTAAATGCCTTTTGCGTATGTCCAGGCTAGAAAAATTAACAAGAAAATGTTCTTTATAAACAGGAGCTCAGTATGGTGGTGGAAGTGATTTGTTTTACAGCCAGTTTGAACTGCACACTCGGGAACAGAAAATATGTCAAATTGTCCTCTTAGAGGTAATGTTACTTCCATAGATAACAATCCTTTTTAATTTTTTTTTTATAAAATATGTAAATAACATTAAACTTTAGTTACCTATCAAAATCACAATTGTCTTAACCTTTTTATGCTCCCCCCAAAAATTTTCCGGGGGAGCATAATTATAGTCCCCGGCCTGTGCGTCCGTCCATCCTTCTGTCCTTCCATCTGGCTGTCCGTCCGTCCATCCGTGCAAAGTTATATCTCAGCAACCCCTGGGCCTAATTGGACGAAACCTTATATATAATCTTCCTAGGAAATTTCCAAGACCTGATTTTTTATTTTTCTTTTTTCTTATTTCAAGGCTGTGTCATGGAAAAAGGGGCCTTAATGTAAAAACTAGTTTTTTTCCAGTTTCTCCAAGACTAATTGTTAGAATTTCTTGAAATTTCTTATTTGAGTAGCAAATCAGATCCCCTTGACCTTAAACTAACTGGAATTTTTGTTTGAAAAAATGCGTCATGGGAAAAGGGGCCTTAATGTTACTACCTTTACGTTAGCTGTCTTTTTTCCCTGCAAAAACTAAAATTGGCAATAACTTTTGATTGGTTACAGATGAAGTCTTCATATTTCACATGTGCATTGCTTGTGACAAACCCTTTCTGTTGGTACCAAGTTCAAGGTAATCATTCAAGGTCAAGGTCATTTCTGAAGATCAAAATTTAGAAAATCTTAACTTAAACATTGTCTATAAGTTTTCAATGGTAAGTGATAAAGCCTTCATATTTCACATGTGTATTGCTAATGACATGACCTTTCTGTTGGTACTAAGTTCAAGGTCATCTGTCAAGGTCAAGGTCATTTGTCAAGGTCAAAATTTCAAAAAAAAAATAACTTTAACAGAGCCCATAAGCCCATTGGTAAGTGATATAGCCTTCATATTTTACATGTGCATTTCTTATGACATGGACTTTCTGTTGGTACTAATTTCAAGGTCATCTGTCAAGTTCAAGGTCATTTCTCAAGGTCAAAATTTTGAAAAGCTTAACTTTAACATTGTCTATAAGTTTACAATGGTAAGTGACACATTCTTCATATTTTACATGTGCATTGGTTATGACATGACCTTTCTGTTGGTATGAGGTTCAAGGTCATCCGTCTAAGTCAAGGTCATTTCTCAAGGACAAAATTTCAAAAAATTTTAACTTTAACATCTCCCAAGGTTGTTAAGGTCATTGATTTTCAAATATTCCTCCTTCACTAATTTGCCAAAATTTCTTGTTACTTTACATAAATGTTGTTCATTAAAAGCCCTAGGTAATTTTTATTTCAATTTTTGACCCAATGAGCCTTACCATGCTAAAAGGGGGCTTAATGCCATGTAGCTTTACATTTTGTATATATCCTATTCTAAAATAAATCAGTCTATTGTTTCTGCTAGACTACTCAAGTTAGAGTTTTCATTTTTTGTATGGAGACATTTTTCATTGATAACTTGGATAGTGAAGGTAAAATATTTAATCCTTTACCATATAATGATATTGAATTTTACTAGAACCAGGCCTGTGAAGCCAAACAGCTTCCTTCAATGTTTGTCAAACTTCCAAATTTCTTGTGAACTGAACTCTCAAACTAAAGTTGCATTCAATAAAAAAAATTTTGTCCAATAATGGCATATAGTTCTGTGACAAAAGCCTTATTTGGGGAGCATAATCCGTCTCCGACGGCTCTTGTGTTGGCTGTGGCCATAGTGCATTGGTAGTTAGTAGGACTCGTTATCATGGAGTCCCGGGTTTCATTTCTGGCATTGGTAAATATCCTTTCCAACATTTGTCTCAAACCATTGGGTGGATAATCTTTAACCTTTCTGCGATGAGCAGCTGGAGGCTCAGAAAGGAGGTATTGGTAGCACTGTTTCTACATCCTTCCCAGCCTCCAGCTGCTATCCCACTTAGGTTCATGATATCCACCCATTGGTGAGAGACAAATGTCGGAAAGAATATTTGCCGCTGCCGGGGATCAAACCCATGACACCCCATGATTGAAGATTAGGAGTCTGGCACGCTACCGACTGTGCTATGACAGCGGCCTTAGAATTTAGAAAATAAACCAATCAGAATAATTTTAGACTAGTCCAAAATTAAAGACAAAAATTCTACCCTTTACTGTTATTCAAATTTTAGACTTGTCCTACTTCAAAGGGTAGAAGGCAAAATTATAAAGTAAGTACAATTCAATAGGTAGCCATCCTATATGATAGAAAATATTGTGGCATAAGAAGTTGCTAGTTACAAGCACTTCTCTTTTTTCAAGAAGTTTTTTTGAAGTATGATATTACAGGGACGTAAAATCAGTAATAGTGCCGTGGAAAGGATTAAATTGATGGAATTAAAAAATTTGCATGTTTGGGTAGATAACTTTTTGGATAATTAATAAATTATGTATAACAAGCATATTCTTCATTTTCAACATTTCGCAAGAGGTATCAAAAAGTAGGATTGTGTGGGAATGGGTTAACTTATCAGTAAGGTAGAATAATTGCCTTCCTAGATTCTGAAGATATACTGTGAGAAAAAGTACTGCCACTACTAGTCAGACAAGTCTGACAAGCCATGTTTTTGCACTTCCAGTTCATGGGACAGGTCACATTTTGATGGTTCAGCGCGATACAGTTGTAACTGCCTATAAACATATAGGCAGTTACAACTGTTTCGTGCTGAACCATTAGTTTATGAAAAAAATTTTTTGAGTTTCCATCATCTAATTTTCAGGATGCAATCTTTAGAATAAAACAGGTCTTTAACAAGGACTTTGATGAACTGTTTATAAAGAAAGAGCAGGAAATATCCAAGATAAAAGAGAAAAATAAGCGACTGAGAAAGATCATTGCTGATTTAGAGGTAGCTGAAGAAGTCATTGAGCCAACTCTTGGTATTGCTGAGAAACCTGAAACCTTACTGACAGTAGATGACAAAGAAGTAAGCATGCATTCCACTCATTTAAGAGATAAAGAGAATGTATTTTTTTTTTCATTTAGATATTAAACCATAAATTCAATTACGCTGTAATCATACAGAAGTTTGATTTGGATTTAAGTATCATACTTCAATGAAAAAAAATATTATCTTTATTGATTATGATTTTATAGTTTCAAGGCATATATGACAAAATGTCATTAACACTTTTAATTTTACCATAGTCAAATCAGTGACAACCATTGTTTATCAGAATTTTCTGAGCCTGTGCTTTACAGTTGTTGATATGCCATAAAGGCTGTTTTAAATCCTATATCTGCATTTGTCGTAAACATTTTACATGGTTGTTACACAATAGAATTGAGTATCGATTTTTTACACCTTCTGATTAATATTGTTTAATGTAAATAAAATGCCTTTAGCAAGTTTTTTGTACATGAATTTAACTATGTAATGGTGTTGTATGTTTTATTGAATTCAGTTGTCTTTATTTGAGAAGTTTGAGAAATCTGAGAAGTTCAAGAGTATCTTTAACAAATATGAAAAACAATTTTCTTCACCTGTTTTATTATCATTACCAAAACTGAAAAAAATGTCACAGCCACCACTAGCCAAACATAAGAGAAAGCAATTGTCATTTTTCCCAGCTTTTAGCCTGTTCCTGTTTACAATTTTCACTTCTTGTCTTGTCTGTCATTTCTCACCCACATCCCGAAAAATCTCCTGTTCCATTACAAAGACTGACTCAGTTACCAACAGGAATTGTGTGACACAAAGTATGTTGTTATAATGGGGTTTGACTGTATCACTCAATTGGCCCTATCATTTGTAGGTGGAAAGCTTGACCATGAAATACCCTAAAAGACACATATTCTACACATATAATATCGAAAACACTTCATACTGTGATTTCATCTTCTGTCGATCAATGCCAAAATACAGCCAAATTCACATACTTGATATTTCTTTTCCAAATTTTCATGGCGTGAAAATGCTATTTGGTTTAATCCTAAAATCTGACTATTATCAGTTCACAAATGATAATCCCTTTAGAAGTTCTAAAGTTCACATCAAGTTTAGAATGAGAATATTTCTAATTGTAGTCCTAAACAGTTTTATTCATGTTTTCTGTCTGGAATAGTAAATGGATAATTACAAATTAAAAAGCAATTACAAATATGTAAATGTATTGTTGAATATTTATAGTATCTAATAGGAGAGGAAGCTTTATGAGAGAAGGAGAAATTTGTTGAAACAAGCAATTTATTGCAATATTTCCCAGAAAATAATTCCATTGGGATGAAGTAGGGATTGTATGGTTATGGGTTTTTTCAAAGGGGATCTAAATGTTTTGATTGGATGAATGATGTATTTTTACAGGTGACAGTTGAAAAGTACTACACTCCAGAACAAAGAAAGGCTCTAGAGAAGAAGCAGAAGGAAGAAGAGGAGCGTCGTGCACGTGAGAGAGGAGACAATGCACGTGAACGGGCCTTGAACGATATGATGGGAGGCGTTCTGGAAATAAAGAAAGAGGATGAACTGAAGAAGGTATCAAACTCTACTAGACACAATTGTATTATCTGGATTTTGGTCAAATTAGCTTAAGCCATTCCTTCACAATATCACTTTTTGACACCCCTAAAGAAAAGTAATAGGGAAACATTGTGTAAAGTGAAGAAATTGCTTCCAACAAGCAATATCTTCATTTTCCACAATTTTATCTATCCCGGATAGTTGAAAAGATTCATTTTACACAATGTTTCCCTAGATGTTTTTTCTTGATGGATGTCAAAAAGCGTCATTGTGTTGGAATGGGTTTATACTTCAGAGCCCTTATAATTATGTTTTGGGACCCTAGATTTAACATAAATAGAGGAAATCTTTAACAATATTCTCCTTACCCTATTCCCACACAATGACGCCTTGCAAGAAAAGCAATTGGGAAAATATTGGGAAAAAACTAAGGAACTGCTTGCAACAAGCAATTTCTTCATTTTACACGATTTTTCTATCAAGAAAGTGAAAAAATCTAAAATTTCATCAACATTAAATTGTTGTCTGAGATTTTGCTGTCTCATAATCGTTTAAGTCTCAAAAATTGCTGCTGGTCAAATAGTAATATCCTTTGGTAAGATTTACAGACCCTTAGTAATTGTAATAACCAGGATGTATATGTCTTTATAAATTTTACTGTGATATTGTGGTAAAATTACTCACTGTGGTGTAAACTTCCTGTTTTTCAAAGTTTTAGATATGTCCAAATTCAAAGGTTGTGCAAAAGAATTTAAAGTAGGTCTAATTTGAAAAGTAATTACTTGTTAGGGGAAAATATTGTAAAAAAGAAGAAATTGCTTGTTACAAGCAAATTTTTCCCTTTCTACAATGTTTTCTCAATTAGAAAATTACAGTGACGTAAAAGACAAGGGATTGAACAAAAAAAGGTTTTAACTCTTTACTGTTTTATGAAATTTTAGTCTGGTTTAAATTGAGAGAGGTTGCAGACAATAATGCAAAGTGGATTCATTTAGGTGTGAAACCATTCCATTCTGTAAGGTAGAAAATGTTGTAGGAATAGAAGAAATCGCTTTCTTCTTTTCAACAATGTTTTCTCAAGTATGCAATTTAATAGCCTGGGTGTGTACAGGAATAGGTTAAGCAATGAATCAAATATTTTGCAGGACATTCCTAAGCCAGCTTTTATGACTCAAAAGGCGGAAGAAGAATGGTCTGAAGAGGAACAGAAGATTGTAAAAGAATACGAAAAACGTGTCAAGGAACTAAATGAAGAACGTGAGAAATACAGAAAGGTGGTTAAATATATATGTATAATTATAACATTATCTCTGTTTATGCTAATTAAAAATGATGAGGAAAACCTCATGGGAAAAGGAGAGATTGCAACAAGAAATGTTTCCTTTTTTCATAATTAAGTGTAGTGTATAATCAAATGATTTCTTTTTGGTATGCTTTTAAGACAGAAAAGTAAACTACATACACACACCAATGTTTTGAATGACGTACATTTTAGCTCTAAGGTAGTACAGGTAAAAATGGCTTCAATTTATCCTAAGCTTTGGTCTCCTAGCAATCTTTCCTTGCTAGTCTTCTTTGGACATGAAAATTTGTCCGACCACATGTGACAAAATTTATCCTTGATACACAACAGTTACCAGGATGTCAACAGTCTTCTCTACGTTTGAACCACTAATTTAAACAAACTGTCTTTGTTTAAAGCACAAACAATCAACAACAAAAACACTTTGAGATGGATTACTGCACTCGAAAAATAGCTGCACACCAGGTGGACTGAAGTGCGCTGGCACTGGTCACCTTTAATTTAATTCCATAGATATTCTATTATATCATAAAGAATCAAATGGTTTCTTTATCGCTGACTTCAATTGAGACAATAAAAAACGTTATTTTGTAAAATATGTATTCAGGGACATAAAATGAAAGGCAAATCCTTGGTTGGTGACCTGTATCGTAGATACAAAATTTAAGTTGCCTAAACATCAAAAATGCTTAACATACATGTGAGAGTATAAACTGCCTTTCTATTTTTTAACAAATGATTTGATTGGTCAATTGACTTTTCTATTGATAGTGGTGTTCCATTTATTCTCAAGACTATCTCTTGATTGATTGTATGCCTGATCTCATCCAAATGGATCTTATATTTTTTCAGCAACTTGAGACCGAGCTACGTAAAAACCAGACAGTCATCCAGGAAGGTATGGCTGCTTTTGATGAGATTCTGAACCAGGTGTTCATGAAGAAAATCAAGGTGATGATGGTGATTTACCAGGAGGAGCTGAAGATTTTACGTCTACGTTATTCACTCCTGGTTGAAGAAGAACTTGAGATCCGGGATCAGGAGTTGAACCGCCTGTTGGAGCATAAGAAACACATGAAGGTTGGTTTAACTTATTACTACATAATCCCTCCTTTATATGCCCCTCAAGTAAAAATCTTTGGAATACATTGTGGAAAATGAAGAAACTGCTTGTAACAAGCAATTTATTCATTTTCCACAATGAACCCCATCCAAAAAGACTAAATGAAATTAAAATTCCACCAACTTGAAATTGTCGTCTATGGTCAAAAATTTTCTTGTGTTGTAATGTGTTAACTGTGCCTGTACAATTGCTTATTTTTTCATCCCTGTTATATCATACTTGAGAAAACATTGTTCAAAAATAAGAAATTGCTTTTAACTTACAAATCTCTTCTATTTCCACTATATTTTCTATTACTGGATGGTTACATTTTGAAGTGTATTTATTCACTTTGTAATAATCTAATTTTTAATTTCGTCTATCTAAAACGAACGATCTGATTGGTCAAAAAATTTAATTCATACCTCCATGAACAAAATTTTGAGTACGCAGCCATTTTGAATGCTTCCGCACAAAATAGTTCACTACAAAAAGGTATCAAAATGTGTTAAGTTGTTGCATTTTTCGCTCGATGCTATTAAATTATAAGAAATGAAGATAATATTTTTTGTTTTCATGGAGGTATGAACCGAAAAACCTAATCACACAATGTATGAATCTGCTTCTAAATTTGATGACTTTTTGAATAATGAAGAAATTGAATGCAATTTCTTCATTTTCAAAAATGTTCTCCAAAGCCTTTTTCCTGAGGGGTGTAAAAGAAATGGGATTCTTGGGAAAGTGTTAAGATAATGTATGTGTCATGAAGGAAATGTTTCTCAAACATAAATCAATTTTTCAGACCCTTGCAGCACAAGCTGTTGTTGAGACCAGGAAGAATGTTGAAGCCTTCAGAGAGCAGTATGACATCCTAATAGCAGAGGATAAAGTGATGGACAAGGCCTTTAAGAGAGAGTTCAATGATGTATCTGCAGTCATGCAGGATCAGCTGTACAAAATCTTCAGGCGAAGGCCAAGGTATGGTCAAGTTATGAGACCTGTTAGGTGAAAAAGGACCTCCTGGGAAGTGCAAAAAATATCTATCCTGTTCAGTTTGTACAGGTAGTCAAGGGTTAAAATCTTTTTAACCCTTGCCATGTTGAAAAAAAATCCGTTTTAAGATCAGAGGGCTGAACACACTGGAAACACTAGTTTTATTTTTTATGCCCCCACCACTTAATGCGTGTGTGTGTGGGGGGGCATATAGATTTACCTTTGTCCATCCGTCCGTACTTCTGTCCTTCTGTCCGTCCAGAAATTGTCCGGGCATATCTCTGAAAGTATAATAGCTATCAATTTGAAACTTCATAGATGGACAGACCACATTGAGGAGAAGTGCAGTGCACAGGAACAACAACTCTTGCTTGCATAATTTTGGAGTTATTGCCCTTTGTTATTTTAAAGACTTACATTATGTCTCTTGGGCATATCTCTGAAAGTATAATAGCTATCAACTTGAAACTTCATAGGTGGATAGACCTCATTGAGGAGAAGTGCAGTGCACAAGAACCATAACTCTTGCTTGCATAATTTTGGAGATATTGCCCTTTGTTATATTTAAGACTTACATTTTGTCCGGAGCATATCTCTGAAAGTATAATAGCTATCAACTTGAAACTTCATAGATGGATAGACCTCATTTAGGAGAAGTGCAGTGCTCAAGAACCACAACTCTTGCTTTTATAATTTTTGAGTTATTGCCCTTTTTATTTTAAAAACTTACATTTTGTCCGGGGCATATCTCTGAAAGTATAATAGCTATCAACTTGAAACTTCACAGGTGGATAAACCTCATTCAGGAGAAGTGCAGTGCAGAAGAACCACAACTCTTGCTTGCATTTTTTGGAGTTATTGCTTTTTATTATTTTAAAGACTTACATTTTGTCCGGGGCATATCTCTGAAAGTATAATAGCTATCAACTTGAAACTTCACAGGTGGATATACCTCATTCAGGAGAAGTGCAGTGCAGAAGAACCACAACTCTTGCTTGCATTTTTTGGAGTTATTGACCTTTGTTATTATCAAAGCTTCTGGTGGGCATCTGTGTCCTGTCGACAAAGCTCTTGTTTAATTTTTTTTAACTTCAAATTCAGTTGAGCAAGTCACTGTAAACACTTTCATAATAAAAATACACATAATTGATAATTTTAATTTTTTCTTTAATAAATACATGTTCAATATCCCTATAGATATAAACCTGTAATTTATTCAATATCTGTTGATTTCTAGGAGAATGATGTTACAACGATTTCATGGATTGTCTGCATTTTCTGTATTTAATCCTGAAAATATAAATCCTATAGTCAGGTACCAAATTGTATTGTATGGCTGTTGTTATGATCACATGATGATTATTTTAAGATAAACACAGATAGAAATAAATATCTTGAAACATTACTTTAGTTTTACTGTTGGTGAAATGGATTAGATAACTTTGCTAAATGTTCTCAAGGTAAAACTGAAAATCTACCATAGGTCAAAATAGAGAGTCGCTGCTGGGTTTAAAATAGAAAATATAAAATCTTAGTACTATCTATTTAACCCTTTCCTTTTCAACCGCTGTTTTTTACATCCCTTTGTTGTTGTTTTTTACTTGATAATATATGGTGGAAAAAGACTAAACTTCTTGTAACAAGTAATTTCTTCTTTTTCCGTATATATTCTACCCTACTAAATGTTTATTTTTCAAGTGAAATCAACTTAAAAATTTCATCTGCATCCCTTTGAATTAGGACTGGTCAAAAATTTTGCAAAGCAATAAAGGTATAAATTGGTGAAGACTGTTGGATTATTAAAAGTTAGTATGATATTAGAACAACAACCCCTTTAATTATCAATATCAGCACCTAGCATGAAAGGCTAATTTTATGCCACAGCATAGATCAATTGTGGGGACATATAGTTTTATTCCTATCATATTTTTTGTATACAAAAAAATAAACATTTGTCATTACTTTTGAATAATAAGTGCTTGGTCCTTCATGTTTCAATTGTATATTCTTTGTACATGTACTAAGATTTTTCTGTTGATACCAAGTTCAAGGTCATCTGCCAAGATGAATGACATTTTCAGGACCCGAAAATCTGATGTCATCTGTCAAGGTTAAGGTCAATTTTGAAGGTCATATATTTGTCCTAAAACTAAAGCTTAAACATTGGACATAACTTTGGAAGGGAAAGTGATTGGGCTTTACTATATTATTGTTATTATTTCTTTTGGTTAAATCAAAGTTGAGATCAAGGTAGTCTGTCACTGTCAGGATCAAATATTAAAGTCAAATTCTGAAAAGTGGATGTTGGCAAGGGCAATAATTTTTATTTTCAGCTCACCTTGGCACAACATGCTCATGTAGAGCTTTTGTGATCATTGAATATTTGTCCATTGTCTGTCGTAGCCGCCGTCATAGCGCAGTTGGTAGCGCATCGGACTCTCAATCTAGAGGTCCTGGGTTCGATTCCCTACGGCAGCACTCATCCTTTCCGACTATTTGTCTCTCACCAATGGGTCGATAATCGTAGACCTATGTGGGATAGCAGCTGGAGGCTAGGAAAGGATGTAATGGTAGTACTGGTGTGAGAAATACCAGGAATCCGTTGTTAGGTGCTCCAGCCGCCGCGATATAACTGAAAGATTGTTAAAAGCGGCGTAAAACCCCATTCAAACAAACAAATCCATTGTCTGTCATGTGACGTCAACAGTTGAAGTGTTTACACTCTAGAGGTCACAATTTTGGCTCAATCCTCCTGAAACTTGGCAAGAATAATTGTTAGGTCATAAGAATTGACCCTATTGAATATGGAACGGTTCTATTGAAAAACAAGGGAAAAAGAGCCTTAATGACAATTTCTTTGTTTACAGTCTAGAGGCCAAAATTCTGGCTCATGTTTACAGGCTAGGGGCCAAAAAATTCAAATCAATCTTCTTAAAACTTGGCCAGAATAATTATTAGGGTCAAAGGGATGAACCCTATGTATTATAGGAAGTTCTTTTTGAAAACAGGGGAAAAGGAGCCTTAGAGATTTGTTTACACTCTAGTGGTGTGAGTTTTGACTCTATCTATATGAGACTTTTTTATAATTATTTGGCTCTAGTTGCACTTTTAATAGCAGATGGCAATTAAGGACCATCATGGTCCTTTTGTTTTTAAAAGAATCTTGTTGTATTTTTTGAGAATAATATCCTCTTTCCAATTAAGATACAGTTATATGATTATTCCTTTATCATTTTCAGAAAATTTAATAGTTTAATTTCCATTATGAACTGTTGACATTTATAACAAGGTTTCTTGATTTATTATGTTTGATTTGATAAAATTTATGATTTTAATCAGGAAGAATATGAAAAGGACAATTGTTAACCACTCTAGCATGTCGAATTGAATGAATGTCAAGTTCACAGTATTTGGTATAACTGTTGTGTTTTCACTTTGCATTGAAATATTGATGTAAGAATTCAGAGAAAACCCCTTTTCATTGATATTGACTCTCATGATAATGAATAAAGAATTAGATGTATTCTCAAATATTAATTGCAATCAATTTGAATATTTGTGTTCTACTGATTATATGTTTATTAAGGTAATCTATTAACCCATTCCTGCATTATCCCACGTTTTATGCCTTTCAACAAAAATGTTTGAGATAATTGTAGAAAATAAAAAAAAAAATCTATATTTCTCTCAAAGCTTTCTTCCCAGAAAGAAAAAGATATTTTTGGAAATCACCAACTTGAAATTGTCTTATGCAACTTCTTTGAAATAGGACCTGTCTAAAATTTGTTTTTCTGGTAATAGCTAAAGGTCACAAAAATTTGAAATTCTAGGTGATAGTTTACATGTCTATTTTGTCACAAACACAAGTTTGCTTTTCTTTTAAACATTTTGTTTACAGTTTGTAGAATCATGTTTATTATTCATCGTCTTTGAAAAAACATTTTATCTCTAATACTTGTCTTATTTATTCACCTTGACTTCAAGCATACTGTGTGTGTTTTCATAATTCCCTGCAGGGGATTTTCATCTTTTCTAACTAGCAATATGCAAATGAAGTTTTTGAACTTGGTATACATCTTTTGTAAAGGATAGTAAAAAAGTAAACTTACCTCATATATTTTTACTTTTGTTCTTAGACAACAGGTTGTATCTAAATTGGGAACAATCTCAGCATTCTCATTCTTTCATCCAAATGTGCAGAGGTATAACTCATCAATAATTGTATTGTACTCTGTTATCCTTGCAGTTTAACAAATAGCATTTCCTTGGTGACCATAATATTAAAGATACAGTTCTATTGAAGCTGTATTTATGACATTATGGTTGCCCATCAATGATTTGCAGTTATATTGTATCATGTGTTGTTCAGCTTTTGCAAATGGTTAAGATGATCAGAAGTTGTAATGTTACATTTTTGTCGAGCCCGCTTGTGGTGAGCAAGACATAGTTGTCACTATAACAAGTTGGCGTATGTGCGTTAGTCCGTCCGTCCGAATTTATCTGGACAATTACTTCTACATTTATTGATGGATTTCAACTTGGCATTGTTATTCTCCATCATGAGTAGATGTGCCATTTGAAAGAATTTTTGGGATAGTTCTAATGTCAAGGTCACAGCTCAAAGTCAAACACTAAAATTGTGTTTGTCCGGACAATTACTCCTACATTTATGGATGGATTTCAAAATAACTTGGCACAATCATTCTACATCATGAGTAGATGTGCAAGTTGAAAGAACTTTTTGGGATAGTTCTTATGTCAAGGTTACAGCTCAAGGTCAAACACTAAAATTGTGATTGTCAAGAGCATTTCTCCTACAATTATGGATGGATTTCAAAATAGATTGGCACAATTATTCTCCATCATGAGTAGATGTGCCATTTGAAAGAATTTTTTGGATAGCTTCAAGTTAAAGGTCAAAGCTCAAGGTCAAACACTATAATTGTGTTTATCCATAACATGATGCCGACAAATCTTTGCGGGCTCGACAGCAGTTGTCCTGGGACAACCATCTTGCTTGGATATTGTCTGTTAAAGTATAATAGCCATTTCTTAATTTCTTTTGACAGTTTTCTTGCTGAAAAAGGCATATAGGATCTGTATGAGATTTTAAGATTTTCCTTGAGACAAAATTATAACAATCAGGTGTAGAATGGAAATTTAGAAAGTGAGCCTTGGTGCACTTGATAAGATTTCCATTTTAGAGAAGTATTGGATCCTCTTGTCTCAAAAGAAGTCAAATCTTCAAAATCAGAATTTGGATCCTGTAGTAAAAAATCAACACCTTGCAGTATCTGCTGTTGAATGACATCATTAAACCCATACCAACTCATCCTGATTTTTATTACCCTCAAGAAAAAGCTTTATTATTGGTAAACATTGTAGAAAAATGAAAAAGATGTCTTATTTCCAGCAGTTTTACTACCTGTTAAGACAAAGTGTTTTTGGGAAAAAATCAATTATTGTATGTCATCTACAACTTCTTTGAATATGGACCAGTCGAGAATTTTGTCATCTGTTAATTGGTTGAAAATGATTCCATAATTTTGAATTACACGGATATTTTCATGCCTGTTTGCTACAATAAGAGTAGTTATTTGAGAAATGTTTAAACAGAGTATCAACATCAATAAGCGTCTAAATAAGACTACAATGATCAAGTACAGTGACTTTTTTTTCTATTTCTATTTTAGTGTAGCGTTGTATTTTTCATAGTATGTGTGCAGTTTGTTATATACTGAGTATATTGTAAATGATTTAATCTTGTCTAATAGATCACACTACTACAAAAATCCAGCTATAGGTTTTACAATAATGCAATTCTGGCAAAGTATAAAGAAGATTCTCATGAAATATGTATAATAGTATGCAAAGAATGGCATTAAATCACAAGTATATGATTTACTCTAGTGTTTTAACTTCTTGTACTTGTATTTCTATAAAAAAAGAAATCTATTTGTGGCTTGTGCTATCTACACTAGCTTCGATATGAAATAAGAATTTTGGCTATAAGTTCTGTTTTAAAGTAGTCATACTGTTTTCTCTTTTATATAATATGATTGTATTATTGTATAAATCAATAAATTTGCTTCATTAGAAAGATTTTATGCAGTTAAGTCAATCAAGTCTTCCATATTAAAATCAGTAAAGATTCCTGTCATTCTGCAAAAAGATAATACATAGATTTGAATTGAAGATATTATATTAAAAAAATCTTTTTTCGGTTTTTAAGTGGGATGCAAATGAAACACATTTTTTTCAAAACTTTACCTGAGGCAAATAATAGATCAAGTATTATTGTAAAATTTATGAATATGTCATGAAGGTTTAACCAACTATCTTGCGATCGGATATTTTCAGGCATGCTGTAGGAAAATTTGAAAAGAAGTTGCAAAAAAGGAGAAATTACATGAAAGCAATCTCTCCTTTTGCCACAATTTTTGCAACAATACATGACACCTTATTATCAATCTTAACATACATCATAATATAGTCTGCAACCTCTTTGAGTTTGCTTTAATCTTAAATGCTTTCATCTTGTAATGAGTTAACCTTTTACTTGACAGGGCCCTTAAACTACCCAAATCTGAAGGAGACTCTGCCTTACCAAACCCATTTGCAGATCGTCCCTCTACTGCTAGACAGAATGCTCAGGCTAAACAGTATACAGATAATGCGATGGATGAACTGGATAAAGACACTAACTGTCCAGAGGGTCTGGAGCCACAGATATGGCAGCGGCTTTGTATGTACAGACGACAGAAAGTAGATAACGAAAATATGGTAAGTAGTGTCGGTATCTTAACTAGAAATCAAAACAGCAAGGAAAGGTGAAGGTATGCTTCTCTACAGAAGTTGAGAGCAAGCAAGAAAAATGGATGCAATTTTTTTGACAGGGTTTTTCTTTTTAAGAAAAATCTTGGCCTTGTTTAACCCTTGCTATACTAAACCCTGAATACTTCTGTTTTGACAGGAGGTATAGACAGAGGTCAGCCTGCACAGAAGTGCAGTTTGATCTTGTCTATACCTCCTGCTTGTCCCCTTTCAGCCAGAGTAGTTTAAATAACCAATTTTCAAATAAATATTGATCCTCAATAAGATCTCCTAGTTCTGTCAGTCCTTTGATTTTAAAGCAATTCTGTATAGGGTTTTGAATCCAGCATGACAAGGGTTAAATATCATTACCTTCATGATATTGTTGAATCTCTGATTCATTATGTTCAACCTTTCTTAAACCAAGATTTTTACTATTAGATCATTACCAGACAAGACAACTTTAGACTGGTCCAAATTCAAAGATGTTGAAAGATGTTGCCTACAACAAGTTTTAGTTCTTGCAATTCTAAATTCAAAGAACTCCTTAACCTTTTTCGTCTCCATCCTGCGTTTTGACGTCTCTGTGAAAAGGCTCAGGAAAACATGTATAAAGGTGTAGGAATTGTTTACTACAAGCAATTTCTACCTTTTCCTCATTGTTTTCTTCCAAGAAAGGCAGAGATACCTTAAATCATATCAAATTGAAATTGGTGTCTCTTTGATTTTTGAATTGTCTTAAATTTTGACTGGTAATTGTTAAAAATGAGATATTTTAAACAAAACAACTGTAACTTAACCCTTTCCTGGTTTTTGAAATTTTAGACTGGTCCAAATCAAAAGAGGATGTAGACAACTATGAAAATTGGATGCAATTACAAATAAAACCAGCCTATGTGGTAGAAAAAATTGTGGGAAAAGGAGAAATTGCTTATTATAAGCAATTTCTCCTTTTTCCACAATGTTTTCTCAAGTATAAAATCACAGTGTCGTAAAATCCTGGGTTTATCCAGGAAAGGGTTAAATACTTTTACGAACCTTGATTAATTTGATGAGCCGCGTATTTTCTTTTTTATTTAGTTAAAAGTTAAAGCCCAAGTTCTTGCAGAGATGAATGCATTTATGCAAAGAAGGATGGAAGAAGATGATGTATTAAAGAGTGAAATTGAAGGCATTCTTGATCAAATCAATAAGTAAGTGAATGCATAGATAAATTTCATATGTATTTTATTTTACAAAGTATCTAATTTACTGCAAGCCATAACCACACATTCACACTTTTTTACAGCCTGCAAGAAAAAGCTCAGAACAACATTTTTTGGGGGGGGAAATAAATGAATTACTTGTCTTCCTTTTCCAAAATGTTTTCTTCTGAAACTTAAGGTTTTTAATTTTTGGTAACTTTGAATTATTGTTTCAACTTCTTTTAATGTGGACAAGTGTAAAATTTTATGGCTTGTAATGGCTTAATTCCATGCATCTGCTTGTTCATGTCCTTGCAGACATTTTTTACCCATTACCATACAGTCCTTCATTTTCACATGGGCAGAAAACTGGTGGGGGAACTTGTAATAATCATTTTTTCTCTGTTTCTCACTTATTTTTTTCAATTTTCATGACTTTTGAGGCTTCTTATGCAACATTTTCAATATTGAACAGTCTTACATTTTATCATCTGGTTAACCTAATATCATATCTTCTCTCATTGCCCATAATTATAGCAAGCACTGTGAAAAAGACAAAATGCTTATTATAAGCAAATTTTTCATTTCCCCACAATGTTTTCTACGCTATTCAGTGCCTATTTTACAATATACACAAACTTTGAAATAATGTCTTCAGATTCTTTCAGTTTGGACCATTTTGTCGTAAGGTGATGTCCACATTTAAATATTCATAGATGAAACATATGTATACGAGATTCAAAATATGCCAGATTATTCCATTTTATGAATTTAGCTTGTGACTTTTGGATAATTTTTTCAGACTTCATGAGGATCACACGAGATTCAATCTTAACCTTGAAGTACAGTTGTTGCTTAAACAAGGTCAAGTAGAGGTAGACGCAGGTTCATTTATCCATGATTATAAAGACAGTGCTTTGTTGCATCGTAGTGTAGTTGAAGATCTGAACCAGAATATTAAGGTAAGTCTTTGACTCACATTGATATTATAAAGTTTAACCCATTCCCTTATGACAAAATGTTAGATTATTGAATGGGGTTTGATGCCACTTTTGACAGTATTTCAGTCATATTGCGGTGGCTAGATACCTAACAATGGTTTCCTGGTATTTCTCACACCAGTACTACCACTACATCCTGTCCTAGCCTCCAGCTGCTATCCCACTTAGGTTTACGATTATCCACCTATTGGTGAGAGACAAATGTCGGAAAGGATGTGTGCTGCTGCTGGGGATTGAACCCATAACATCCCAAGATTGAGATTGGGAGTCTGATGCACTACCCACTGCTAAAAATGCAGACAACAAACAAAGTGAATTCAAATGGATATATATATAAGCCATATGAGGTGGGAAACATTGTGAAAAATGAAGGAACTGCTTTTCACAAGCAATTTCTTCTTTTCTTACAATTTTTTCCATGCCTATATTTCATCAGCCAGTAAAAATGCCGGATTAAGTGTTATTTTGTTAAACAATCTCTTGAAGCAATCATGAAAATATATGCATGTTGCAGAATTTAGAAAAAGAAAATAGCATAAGAAAAACTTGATTTTATATGATTTTTCTTGTATTTTGTTTTCAGCAATTGGGTGAAAGTAAGATAGCTAGTATGGTAGAAAGTAAAGACTTCAGAAAAGGAATAATACAATTAGAATGGTAAGTATTACATTTGTTTGATAAGGAAAAAAGTACAAATATATATTAAGTGCAGCTGCCTCAAATACATATGTCCTTTAGTAAAATATTACAAAGGATCAAACTAAAGGTGCTGAACTCGAAGAAACAAAAATGAAAATTGACTATGTCCACCATTTTCAAGTTTCACATGTGCCTTTATCACAGATATTGAACAGTCTGAGACACACTGTTTACTAAACTTTTGGTCTTGTACAATATGAAAGAAGTTGCTACAATTAAAAGTGAATGTATTTTGAAATGTTAGCAACCTACAGGGTGGAAAATTTTGTGGGAAAAGGAGAAATTGTTTGTTACGAGCAAATTTTTCATTTCCCACAATTTTTTCTCAAGTATAAAATCAAAGGGACATAGAACCAGGGGTTGTATAGGAAAGGGTTAAAGATGCTTGCTGATTTTTTTTAAATATTGTTCATGAGCTATACACAATTCAAAAATGCATCAATGGTAAAGACTATGATAAGGCTGATTGTAATCTTTACTTGGCACACATGCAAAGTCATTGGGAATTTCAAATGCAAACTCAGATGCTACCAATTGATGATAATAGTTAAATGCGTATTGAAATAATTTTCATGGTGAAAGTTTCCTTTTTGTTCCCTTTGAAGTGTTCTTGTGTTTCATATGATTTATCCATTACAATAGAGCCGCCGTCATAGCGCAGTCGGTAACGCATCAGACTCCTGATCTTCAATCATGGGATGTGGTGGGTTTGATCCCTGGCGGTGGCACATATCCTTTCGGACATTTGTCTCTCACCTAATTGAAAACCTAAGAGGGATAGCAGCTGGAGGCTAGGAATAGATGTAATGGTAGTACTGGTGTGAGAAATAACAGAAATACCTTTGTTGGGTGCTCGAGCCAGTGCAATATGACTGAAATACTGTTAAAAGTGGCGTTAAAATCCATTTAATTATTCAATCAATCAATAACAACACTGACTGGGATTTTGATGCACCAGTGAATATTACCATTTGAAAATGTTGCTGAAAAAAAAAGAGAAATGGCCTGCAATAATTAAAAAAAAGAATAACTTAATTTGATTTGATCAAAGGTTTAGTTTATGAAAATAACAGATCAATTACTAAATTCATATTTAGATTATAAACACCAAGGAAATTGGCTTCAACATAGTTGTCTTGGCTATGCCCCTGGGTTTGCGATCTCTAAATTTCTTGATGTTGTTTATATGCAGGGAGCACAAGAAGATGTTGATGCAAATGGAAGATTTACAAAATAGAATGAAGGATATACAGTTCATGAAAGTTACACGAGAAATTCAACTGGTAAGGAGGACGTCTTTGTTTCACAGTTTTGACAAAAATCTGGAATGTCAAATATTCATCAAAATCAAGCAGATTTTGAGCATATGCATAGGCATAGATTTTAATAAATTGATTTTCTAAAAGTCAATCTCTGGCTGTAATGGTCTCGAGATATAAAAGTAAAGTAAACTTTGTGTCAAAAAGAAGAAATAACCTTTGACAAGCAATTCCTTCTTTTTTACCAATGATTTTGTTTATAAATGTTTGTCTGTAATTCCTTTAATTCGGAAATGTGATTAAGTATATTTTTATAATTTGAAATAATATAATTGTTAGTTTTGTCTATCTAAAATGAGCGATCTGATTGGTCGAAAAATTTAATTCATACCTCCATGAACAAAATTGTTAGTATACAGCCATTTTGAATGCTTCCGCACAAAATAGTTCACTACAAAAGGTATTAAAATTTGTTCAGTTGTTGCATTTTTCGCTCGATGCTATTAAATTATAAAAAATGAAGAGAATATTTTTTGTTTTCATGGAGATATGAACAGAAAAACCTAATCACACAATGTATGAATCCGCTATGCTTATTCATACAGTGTGATTAGGTTTTTCGGTTCATACCTCCATGAAAACAAAAAATATTTTCTTCATCTCTTAAGAACTTGACCTCAATACCTCTTGCTTTTTCTGCATGGTTCCTTAGACAAAACAGTTTATGAAAATTTTTTTTTTATCAAGGAAGGTGTATTGTTTTACTTGATTAGCAATTGTTTGTATAAAATTCATGGGTTAAAATGTATCTTTTTCCAACTTTTTAGTTCTTGAACTCGCCAGATTATGAAGGTAGAAAATCAGAAGAAATTGGAAAGCTAGAACAAACAATACTAACTCAGAAAAAGGTAATGGTCACTTATTGATTTTGATTCACTCACCTTTGATTGATTGATTGATTGAATGGTGTTTTATGCCACTTTTAACAGTGTTTCAGTCATATCGCAGCAGCTGGTATTCCTGTATTTCTTACACAAGTACTACCACAACATCTTTTCCCAGCCTCAAACTGATCATCCTACTTAGGTTTGTGATTATCTACCTGTTGGTAAACCAACCTTTGAATGAATTTCTTTAACTCAATTTATGGATTGTAGGCCATACCAACTGAACCCTCACATTGAAGTTGGGCTGAGGAATAGACCACATTATTTTGATGAATATGTGGTCAGGGACGTAAAATAGGAAAAACATTTGTTGGCTACCTAAACACAGTAAATACAGTCACAACTTTAAGACACCAACAAAAATGCAGAACTGTCGGAGTTCAAAGATCACTTTAGGTATGACTGAACAATTTGATTGGTCAATCAATTTTTGACTGACAGACACAATCTATAGATTAGTGACATGGCAGAATTAATCTAATTTTTGGTTTCGTCTATCAAAAACGAGCGTTCTGATTGGTCGAGCAAAATTGTTCATAAGTCCATTAACAAAATTTTGAGCACGCATGGATTTTGTATGCTTCCACACAAAATAGTACCTTACAAAAAGGTATCAAAATTTGTAAAGCTTTTGTTTTTTTCGCTCGATGCTATTAAATTATAAGAAATGAAGAGAATTTCTTTTTTCATACCTCCATGAAAACAAAAAATATTCTCTTCATCTCTTAAATAATTGTATTGATGAAATAGTTGTAGTTTAAATTGTTTGGGGAAAGGCCGAACTTGTGGCCAAATACCATTTCATTTGGGAACTGAAATATATGTAAACAAATTGGTGACATGCTAACCTGCTCTGTGGTTTTGGGTATTTGTACTACAGACTTTCACTACACAAGGAAATATTTTAAAGAAGTCAATAGATCTTTGGTAACAATCAAAGGACTGAAAGTCCTGAGAGCGGTTTTGCTGGTTTATAAGTAACCGCGCTCAATAATGCGAGCATATTTCATCAATATGAGTGAGTAAATCGTACACCTACGTGAGATGAGCAGTTGGAGGCTCGATAAGGATGAAGTGGTAATACTGGTGGGATAACTACCAGGAATCCATGGTTAGGAGCTCCAGCAGCCCCGATATAACTGAAATACTATCAAAAGTTGCGTTAAAGCCTATTCAATCAACCATAACCCATTATGTTTACCAAAATCGCTATTTTGAATCAATCGCAACGCTTTCTTCTTAAGTACATGAAAATTTGCGGTTGAGTGGTAAAAGGTTAAATGATAAAAGGTAAAGAAATCAAAGCTTACATTCAATTCTTTTTTCGTTGAGCATATCATTATCACAATTGAAGTAGTTACATGTCTGTTTCAAAGATTTAGTCGAATTCGAGAAGTAAAAGGTGTTTTATTCGATGGGGTTAATAGGCGCTTCAATCTTCAACCGGGTTGTAACGTGTTACATAACTGTGTATATGGGGTGTAAATTTGCCCAGCCCTGCCAGGTCAATACACGGGCAGACAGTTTACATGTATTCGCTAACTCCACTAATCACTTGCCTAGATTCTATCTTGAAACGCGAGGAAAATATTTCTCTCATTTTGACAATTCATTAAACAATTTACCAAGGATATATTAAGTTTGAAACCATTTTCCTGGATATTCATGACTAAAAGGAGGCTGTTGGCATTCAGCAAGTAAGTTATTTTCTTCATCATCGATGAAACAAGATGGAGGCGATCACATAGATTTTCACTTCACGTTTATGAGCATGCGTAGAAATGAGCAGAAATGTGTGAGAACTTGTTTCCGGTTGATCAATATGAAATACCAGTTTTTCCTAAAAAAAATGCTAAAAATGCAATCTGTCTACATTAAATATTTGTTTAATGGATGGTAAAACATGAATCATTCTAATCTTTCTTATTGGAGATATGATTTTCATACCATAAAATGAGGATTTGATGGACATATCTTGTAATTTCACATGTACACCAACTAAAGACTTTAATTAGACTGTTTATCCTTGCAGTGTGATCAGTCTTCTCTTTGCTCTCTTTACATAAATACTGATTGAAAGATTAAGACAAAATTTAAACATTCATGATGCACTGTGCTCAGTGTCTGCACTCCAAGCAAATATGAAACTGGTGGAAATATCACAGACACAAACTTGTTTAGGAAAAATACTTAACCCATTCCAACACAACAAAATTTTAGACTGGTCCAAATTCAACGGAGTTGCAGACAAAAATTTAAAGTTTATTAAATTCTAAATTTTTTCCACTTTCTTGGTAGAAAACATTGTGGAAAATGAAGAAATTTCTTGTAATAAGCAATTTCTTCATTTTCCACTATGTTTTCAAAAGAATTTTTTCCTTGGGGGGCATTTAAAAGTGTCACTGTGGGGAATGAGTTATGGGAAGACAATCCTGATATCTCCAATATAGCATAAGTTTGTCTTTTCTATTGTAGATACATGAAAAAACATTGGATGAAAAGAAGAAAACGCTAAAGGACCTAGAAAAGAACATAAAACAGAGAGAGAATGATAATGAGCATCTACTAAAGGAACTAGAAGATCTGAATGTCTCTGTTCATGAAAGGAAACATATAGAAGAAGTCAATGGTATGTTACAATGATTACTAGATGTATTCTTTCCTTGATCTTTCCTATTTACTGTATTTTTATCCTTAGCCCTTTAGGCAAAGGGGATATAGTAATGGTCTCCTTTCGTTATTCCGTCCTTCCGTCCTTCCTTCCTTCCTTCCTTCCGTCCTTTAGTCATTTGGTCCTTCCGTCATTCACTAAACTTGTCCGGAGCATATCTCTGAAAGTATAATTGCTATCAACTTGAAACTGCATAGGTGGATAGATCTCATTGAGGAGAAGTGCAATGCACAAGAACCTCAACTCTTGCTTGCATAATTTTGGAGTAATTGCCCTTTGTTGTTTTAAAGACTAACATTTTGTCTGGGGCATATCTCTGAAAGTATAATAGCTATTAGTTTGAAACTTCATAGGTGGATAGATCTCGTTGAGGAGAAGTGCAGTGCACAAGAACCACAACTCTTGCTTGCATAATTTTGGAGTTATTGCCATTTGCTATTTTAAAGACTAACATTTTGTCCGGGGCATATCTCTGAAAGTATAATAGCTATTAACTTGAAACTTCATTGGTGGATAGTTTTTGTTGAGGAGAAGTGCAGTGCACAAGAACCACAACTCTTGCTTGCATAATTTTGGAGTTATTGCCCTTTGTTTTAAAGACTTAGATTTTGTCCTGAGCATATCTCTGAAAGTATAATAGCTATTACGAACTCATTGAGAAGAAATGCAGTGCACAAGAAGCCTAAATCTAACTGGCTTCAGTTTACTATCAAGCTTTTACGGCGGGGATGGCCATGTCCGACATGGCTCTTGTTGTACTTGCTCTGATGTTACTATTTCAATTAGTTCAATATTTGAAACAGCACAACACTGCTTATAGCTTTACCCTATATAACTGTACTCTTTGAGATTTTCCTTCTTTACTTTTTTATTTTTTTCTCCGTATTCACTTAGATTTAAACTTTTCTGTATTTTTCAAACTATGAAAACCTAAGAAAATTTCACACAACAATGTTGCAGAGTATTTCAGTAGGGAGGATTAATCCTTGTCATGTTCAACTTAGATTATTTCTGTTTGGTAGGAGGTATAGGCAATGATCAGCTTGTACATGTGTGCAGTGTAATCCTAGTCTACACCACCTGTGTTTCCCTTTCTTGCCATAGCTGTTTACAAAATCAATTTTTAAAAGAAATATCTACCTACAGGTTTTCCCGGTCCTTTCAACCCTTTAATTTTATTGCAATTCTTAAGAGGATTAAATTCAGCATGACAAGGCTTAAAAAGTTCTGCCTTTGTCTGGTAATTTCATTTTTCAAATAATAAAACTCCCTTTACAAATTAATCAAATTATGCTTATTTTATTTTGTTAAAACAGCTCACCGTCGCCCAGATGCTGGAAGAGAGAAGCGTTATCAAGACATTGTGTATCGACGTAAACTTGTTGATCTGGCCAAGGCTCAGGCGCAAGAAGTGGCCGTCCTGCGCGCAGAGGTGGAGCGATTAAGAATGAGAACATTCCCTGCACTTGTCCAAGTAGAACATTGAGATATAGAACAGTCTTAACATGCTGTCAGTGTTGATGTTTTTGGTATTATTTACACCATTTTGATTAGAGTTAAAAAAAAAAGTAAATAAAATTATTGATTTACTGGAAATAAATAACTGGGATTCTATTTTATCATTGATTTCAAATTAACTTTAGATCTATTAGCACTAATTGACCCCAATTCGTGATGGGCTCAATTGATAAACGAGACACATTCTGAACAAAATATTTTGGGCTAACCATTTTAAAATCTATATTTTAATTTGCTTTTCATCTTTGTTTTCTATCTTCTGCTTTCAAATTTTTGAAGGCTGTTGTGCAGTCGGTAAGACATCAGAAGCTCTAACATGAGTCAATGGTTGGACCCCCCGTCACAGCTAAAATTCTTTTAGATATTCATCTCCCACCAATTGGTGGATAATTATAAACCTAAGTGGGATGATCAGCTTGAGGCTCGAAAAGGATGTAGTGGTAGTACTTGTATGAGGAATTTATGGCTAGGTACTCCTGCTGCCGCGATATGACTGAAATACTATTAGAAGGAAACAAATTAAACTTGATGGGTTAATTGATAAGGGGCCCTCATGGAGTTTTGTTAAACAAATATTTCAAATAGAGATTTGATAATGAACAAAATTAATTGGTAACAAAATGTGTTTTGAAACACAATGCCCCCGCAACAGGACTTAACTATGTTAATTTTTGGTGTGTGACCTTGACCTTATCACATGACCTTGACCTTGACATGAGGAGATGCATATTATGGAGATGTATCATCATGTCAAATATGAGCATTGTATCTTGAGTAGGCTGGTAATAATTGGCAATGTAAATTTTTTTGGTTAAGTTTTGCAGACAGACTGACAGACAGAAAGATTGAATGACGGAGGAACAGACGGATAATGGTAAAACAATATACCCCTCGATCTTTCGATGCGGGGGCATAAAAGTAATTTTGAAATGAAAACATGCTAGCATAGTATGACCTTTCTATTGTCCCAAATCAATTGTTTGACGCTAAACAGTTGTAAACAAATAGGCAGTTATAACTTTTTCACAATGACCCGTTGAAATGAAGTCTGGTAAACCCAAGTTACTAGTTTAGGCTCTTTGACATTCCAAAGATTGTGCTTTTTTGAATGATGAGCAAATTTGTTTCCTCCCAACCCCGGCAAAAGGATAATTCTTTGGGCTATTACCCTCTGTCCAATCTCCTATCAGTGCATATGGCATAAATTTTGGGAAAGAATATAAGATACACGTTAAAGACAAATCCACATTTCTTGGGGGACTCCGGGGTAACAAAGTTTCTTTTTTGTTAGATTTATAACTTGAAAAATGTAGACATACTTCTCTTATGTGCTTTTTTGAGGTGTGTCAATCTGTGTTATACATTAAACTTGAAAAATGAAGGTACAAATTCTTCACTCAGAATTATATTTAGTGACATTAATGATTACTATAATAAAACAAATATCTGTGATAAGTTTTTATATTGTAATAATCTCTATTCCTGTCTCTTAATCAATCCGAAGACAAAATAAAATCTTTGGTTTCTACATACTGTCATTTTTATTTTGTTACTTTCAATAAAATAATGACATCTATATGAAATCTAGAACATCCAAAATCAAAGGGAAATGAAGAAAGTGCATTTTTTGAAGAATATCCTTTGTATGGACTTGTATACTGGTGCTTTTATTAGAAGGCTAAAACCTGATAATTAATCAATTTCAATCGATTTCTTAATACTTTGAATGATCATGTTAGGAATGCAAATGCTTAATGAAAGATGCAATATACCTAATTTCAATTAAGAATTGTTCACAATTTCTGAAAGGATGGTTTGGGCACTATCATAACGAATTATTATAAAAAGAGTTCTAATTTAATATATGCTATTATAACATAACAATATTACAGAGACCAAAATGGCCGATCGCTGACCCCTCCTACTGACTTAGCTGATCACGCCCACTGAGCTCCAACAGGAATTTCCACTTCGATATTAAATAGAGTTATTTTGCAAATCTTGTGGCCAGTAACATGTAACCAAAAGTCAAATTATTTGATTGGCTCTCAAATAATCGTTTCAACAGCTAGAACAAACAATCAAAAACCAACAAAATGGTTCTCATAAAGGTCGGAGCTCAAAATTCACTTCCGGTCCAAATATGATTTGATTGGTCAATTGGTTGATTGGTGGACAACCGCAATACGTCAATTATTATTTGTCAACAAATCTGATTTCAACATGGAGAGGGAATAGTTATGATTGTATCAGTGGAAGACTAACTGATAATTCTCTAAAACTAGATGGTAGTTTACGTTTCGCTGGCGCCGCCAACTGGTTTTCGAAAAGTTCGATTTAAATATAGAACGGTGTTACTTGGCAAATACAATGGTCACTAGCATGGAATAACCTCTTATTACAAAGTTTAACTTGCCAAACCAACAAAAATATTCACATAAATGTCGGCCAATCTTGGAGTTCAAAGCTCACTCCCGGTCGAATTGTATGATTTGTTTGTTCGATTGATTCTTTGATTGACAGGCGCGATCGGTCAGCTGTTCTTTAAAATGAAATTTGTTAAAGGACGTCTTTTCATACAGAGAGTATTTATTGACTGTTGAATAAATAAAAATGACAAAAGAAGCTCTTATTTTTTATGATTTCTCCCTTCAAAAAAGAAAATCAAATTGTGTCCTTCCCATAGATAGTCGTCGAAGATTTTCTGTTTGTGAAAAGCGCAGTAAAGTATCATTTTTTTCTTATTAAAGATGGACATATCGAGGGTTAACTGCGGTACTGTTCTAAGTGGCTAAACATTGTATAGACACTTAGAACATTATCGCAATTAACCCTCGATATTCATGCACGTCTCCGAACTTACTTTGTGAGGCGCGTGCCTCTCGTATTAAATTTGAAAACGATCGCACTTAATGATATGATGGTTACGTTCCACAGAGTTTGAAGGTGATCAAAGGGAAATAAGACTTGTTCTTTCACACTGCATTCAATTTTATTGCATCGAGATAAATTAAGAGTTTCAGACATTCAGACATAATATGATATAGTTTTGCTTTGAACAATGACCGAGACACGAGATACTTACTATTTTTCGACGGGCGTTTCATAGTTCTGTGAACTAAAACGACATGTTCCTTGTCGGAAACGTCACTTTCCTTTAGCATTTTACATATCCTGAAAAAGTCGTAGCAAAGCAATTTTTGTTAAAAATAAAGAAATAGAGAAGAATTCGCCTAAAAGTTAAAATATGTGCGCAAGCTTTTATAATATGACACCTCTTTTCTTAAAAAAAAGAAAATACGTGTGCTATTGAATCAGAATGGCGTCGATTATTTCAACGTATTTGCACGCAAACCATGACATATACTACTTTATGTTAAAACCCGTTGTTAAAAAATGTGTGGACGTTTTCATCAACTCCACTGTCCGAAAACCAACGGGTTATTGTCATAGAGTTGTGTCCGTTATACGAGCATATATTTTCTTCGAAAATCTCCCTTGAAACTACTCGTTGGAATTCAAAATAATTTCAGAGGATTATGCTTGGGTAACCCTTTATCTCACCTTCCAAGAAATTTGATTGAATAAAAAAAACATAGCTTTATCGACGGGTCGATTTCTTACGTTGTTGTTTAGTTTGGTTTCTTTGTGATTTTGCTTGTTTGTGTGTTTACATCGACCAAAAAGTATTTCTTTTTTTTTATTACTTTAATGGCATAAATGCCAGCATTAGAACAAACATAGGCCTGTGTCTAATTGACAGATCGCAGCTGTAAATAAAAAGTCGATTGACCGCTCGAACCTTCGTTGAGACCAGCAGTTGACAACGCACTTTGCGTTTTATTATGTGTTCCTGGCCCATTTTACGACATAGTGTTGATTGCCAAAATCGAATTATTTGTCGGACCGACGTCATAGTGACGTCGGACAAATTGCCGTTTTAGATTACGTCAAAACATAGCATGTGCTACACTTTGTCAACTAAATTAACAACACGTCTTTTCCAACATTATGCTCTCATGAATAACCTTATGAAATCATAAATTCCCCGCTATTTCAATTATAAGTAAAAATAACTTCGTTGTAAAGGGAAACTGGCTATTTTAGAAATTCATATATCAACTGACTAGAACAAAACATAGTAAGTGTCTTACAATGTATATACACTTACGATGTTTTTACGGCGGTTACCGATTTGGACCGTCTTTATATATGGTCTATTAGGCGAAAAAAAGTCCGCCCGAGAACAGCATAAAACAAAAATTATTAAGTTAACAAAATCATCAAACATCAAAAGGTATCTATTACGTTGGTATTTAATGGCGTAGGTTGTTCTTAATTGGTAGGACGGAAACAAAACTTTTATAAACAACAGGCGTGTTTCTGAAATAAACAAAATCATAGAATGTATTCGAATGAGAACTTTATGAGGTGATTTGTTGTAATCATAAACTCGGAACGATTGAAAACTTCTATACAACATGAGCATCAATTCCAGGGAATTTGTTGTGAAGGCAACATCGCTATTCCATTTGGTGACCAAAATTTTGAAGCTACAGCGTATACAATTAAGGCCCATATCTAAATCGTTTCATCGCTTATCTATGATGTGGTGTTACTGCTGAGAAATATTACCGAGAATTATCAAGCGATGAGCAATTCCATACAATCACGCTTTTTGACGCCCCCAACAAAACAAGCTTTAGAAAACATTTTGGAAAATGAAGAAATTGCTTGTTACAAGCAATTTCTTCGTTTTCCACAATTTTTTCATCCTCAGAAGACAAATGAAATATGATAACATTTCATCAATTTAAAGTTGTCGTCTGTGACTTCTTTGAAATTGGATCAGTCTAAAATTGTGCCGTATGGTAATGATTTAAGTTTCAAAATGACAGTCTGAAAATGAAAGTCGCTCGTCTAGTGAATATGAATCTTCTGGTTAGTACGAAAAGCATCGACCCGTGTCAGAGATGGGGGACTCTGCAGCCTGACCAGCGTCGGAACTAGTTGCTCTTTGGCGATTTTTTGAATCTGGAATACTCGATCTACCTCCTTATATGTATCTCAAAAATGCTAAATTCAAAATACTATTTCGCTTAACAAGCTAAGCCCAGGCCTCCTAGCAGTCCAAAACAAAATTAAGGGTTTTTATAAAGGCTCCAATATAGGAAAATATAAGCTTTTTAGTGTAAAAAAAATAAAGGCTATTTTTGTCGAAGTTCTCATTACTTTATCAAACCCACATTCATATCAAAGTCGTTTTTATTTGATGTTATATACTGTTAGAATTATATAATATGATATCTTATTTAATGTGTATACAAATTTTCTGTTTAACAACACATTAAAGAAAAGAAAATGCGAAACAAAATCCATGATAGCACGGCAACTAGTCACGGCAAATATAAAGGCTTTGAGTGAGAATTACAGGCTATTTTGGCGTTTTAAAGGTTTTCTTTGGAAATCCAAAGATTTTTCAAGGTTTGCTCTTTTAAAGGAAACCGGCAATAACATCGCATGATTTTTTGTAATAATTAATTATACCAAACACACACACACACACATTTAATACCGTGATAAAAATGTCAGGTTTAGCAACATGTGTCTTAAAATGCACAAAATCGTGTTATCCTCATACAGTAATAAAGGGAATTCGAGGTTGCCGACGTTTGCCGATAAGATCTTTCTAAAAGAAAATATTCAGTCATACAAACTTTACATAGCTCATCTTTAAGAGCCGACTGGAATCTAGTAGAATTATTGCAATCTCACAGCCGATACTAATGAAATTATGATATAAGGACAAAATAATTCAGTTGGATGAAGGTACAACAACCGCTTTAATAAAGCAGATTCGTTTTAAGCGGATTTGAATATTCAAAACCGGTATTTCAAATCGATCAAACGGAAGAAAGTTTCCACATTTACAAACATGCTCATAAACTTGAAGTGAACATTTACGTGTCCGCTTCTATCTTGTTTCACGTGGGGTCAGACCCCAATGGGTTCTCGGCCTGTTTTGTTCTTTATAGAATTACACATGCTTATGATGCTGTAGCAGATTAATAAAACATTCGTTGACATATGACCTCTTTAGTGCTTCATCCTCATTCATAGGTCTTTCTTTTGAGACCAAAACTTATAGGTCATAAATGGTGAATTTTTTGCTATCATAGCCTGTAGAGTCTTTTTTTTTCATCTAGGAAAATCTCGGTTAGTTTGGCGTCCTCTGGAATATAAAGTCAAGCAAGGGGACGGCTAAATCAAGCGTAAACTACACAATACATGCAGGACTCATGAAAAAGTAAACATTTGAGCATGTGGATAACTAATGTGCACTGAAAATACTGTTTCGATCGGACTAGTTTTTGTAATAGAACTACTTTTACCATAAAACGACCTAGTGAGGTCACTCCGCTTGCTACGATAGATATACACAGCATCGGTTACAGTCCTGTTATATTGTCAGCCCGATTAGCTCAGTTGGTAGAGCACTTGACTTCAAACCTCAAGATCACGGGTTCGAGCCCTGGGCTGACCATATCAACTAGCAAAACTAATTGTCTTTCGGACGAGACGTTAAACCGAGGTCCCGTGTGACGATGCTATCCATCGAGCACGTTAAAGAACCAGGCGGAGCTCTCAGCAGTTTCGTCCTGTATCCTTGCACTATCCCCCGTAACAACTAACCGTCTTCTGGGGGCGTCGCTCATATGGGCATGTGCTACGGTAGCGACGATAAATAAACGGAAATAATCAATCAATCCTGTTATATTCGCGGTTCAAGCGCATATAGAACACTTAAACACCTTCTCACCTCTCTAATTCTAACTATATCTTTGAAACGGGCATGTAGTCTTCTTTTGTAATGATAATGCGAAAAGAAAGAAATGTTAGTGACGATTTTCTTTTCCTTTTATCATTTAACCCAATACCACACAACCTCAAATTTTCACGCACTGCTGAAATAATGTTAGGGAAAACATTGATTTGGAAGCAAAATAGCAAATACGGGTTAAACAGTAAATCTGGCACACATTTTACAATTCATCGTTTCGGGGCTTTAAATATTCTTTTGTAGAGGGGCAATAAAGGGAGTCTACCTTCATGTAAAAAGGCTCTATATTCTTCAAGAAGGTGAAGTAGAAATTTTCTCCAGATCAGTGTTTGATTTACCACTTAATGGCATTTGATATTTCAGATTCTTTCTCGTGATGGCCTTATCAATACCTTACGCCATTGTGCTCGTCGCTCGTGTCGTGGTGCAAAATCTTCCACTCTCATTATATCACAAGTATTGTAATTTTGAAAACACAAGCGTGTTCCATATAATAAGAAAAACCTACACTATGAACGGTGGTAACCGTATGTGCATTTTTGTTCGAATTATGTTGGTCGTCCTGCTTTTGTTTCAAAGCCTTGATCTTTGATTTGAGCCCCACTGCTTATGATTCTTTGTTGGACATTGGTGATTCGTTATGCAAGAAATCTATGTTCAGTTATAAAAAACGCGTGTGTGCCTGTACTGGCTCTTATCATTATGATACATGTTGGCATGAAGACATCATTATTGAACGTGGTTACTGATAAGCAAGCAAAACCGACTTTATGACTTTCAGTCCTTTGATTTAAGATTAGTATTAGCCAGGCGAATTTCTGAATAGAAGATAAAAAAATTATACCCGTGTCGTGTTTTAGTACAACCCTGGATGCGATTGAAAAAAAAATCTTCGTTGGGCAAATCGAGAAACAAGGTACATCCTTGTTACAAGAAAACTGAACTCCTAAGACTTAAAAGAAAATGGCGAATTATAAGATAGTCTGTCAAGAAACTAACTAAAGAGACTCATGACAACTACGTAAACCACCTCATCGTGGACATCAAAAGAAACCCAAAACCTTTCTGGAAGTATATAAATACCCAAAAGTCAGGAAAAACTGGTGTAAAACCACCTAACGATGCTAATCGCAGAACTGTTGAATAGGACAGCGAAATGACGGAAGCCTCAAACTATAAATTCGCCGGTGTTTTCACAAAAACTGAATATACATCAATCCCGCTATCTTGTAAATACAAATTCTGTGATGTGGAAACATCACACTAACAACAAAAAGAATCTATTATTTACTTAATCGACTTAATACATCCAAGGCAATTTTGTTAGTTTGAAAGGAGTTGAACGTCACTTTTAACAGTATTACAGTCGTATCGCGGCGGCTGGAACACCTACCCATGGATTCCTGGTATTTCTCACACAAGTACTATCACTTCATCCTTTCCGAGCTGCTCATTCCGCTTAGGTTTACGAGTATCCACCCATAAGTTGGAGACAGATGTCGGAAAGGATTTGGGGTCTAACGCGCTACCACCTGCCATATGGCCACGGATCCCAATGCTATGATACCCCGTTTGGGATTAGAGAGTTAAACCAAAGTATAAAAAACTCACTAGCTCACCTGTTTCAGCAATCTATTGGCCTCGGTGTTTTACTCGATAAATAGAGACTCGCAAACATCTGCCTTCTACGTAAGAAAAACGCCAAATTATTTGTAAGTTATTACCGTCCAGCAGCTTGGGATTCTCACCAGAAAAATGTAACAGTACAAGAATGACCAGCATTAAATACGATTACAAAATACAAGTACATGTATTCATTGATCTAAAGTCCAAGGATAGGATTTTCACTGCAATATAAATACAAAGCTTACTTAATAAATAACAAATTGAAAATGTGATTTAGTCCTATATAATTTACCTAGGAGAGAGCTTACACTTTATATAAATGCATTTAAAAATTCTGCAATGAAATAGTACCAGAGACTACCAGACACAAATAGTTTCCAGGTGCATTTCAAACCGTATGTTATAGATACTAGTCATGAAAAAAATAAAGGCATGAACCATGAAGTGGGCAGAACTAGCTGCGATATCGTAGCCTTCTTTCTAATGATTTGCTGGCGAGTAGAGTATCAGAAAGAGAGCTACGATATCGCAGCTAGGCAGAACAGGAACCATGACCGACATACTGAACACCATTGAAAGGGCAGAAGGAAAAATTTCTCATCATTTAAGGGTTTTAACAACAAGTAAACAAACCTATCAGACCATAGCGTAATTCTAAAAATAGACGCTGTGAACATTTCAACCCTTTTTATAAACGGTGATAAGAACCGTGAGAGATCCAAAAATCCAGCTTCGTATCCCAGACTATACGTGACTGGAATTCATTATCATCTGGTATCATTTATCATTGACCAATCGCGGTGTCAATCAAGGAATCAACCGACAAATCAAATAATTTATTCAGCCCGGACCTGAGCTTTCAACTCCGACATCATTTTTGTTAACCTTGTTTGTTGTTTTGGCCAATTATGCGTCGTAACTACAGCTTATTCAAGCTATAGCTACGACGTTAGGTCACAAAACAACTATTCAACTTATTTGTAACACGCTACTGGCTATTATTTTTAAAAAATAACACCGTAAAAAATCGGGACTTTAAGATGGAGACAGTGGGCGTGGCAAAGGAGTAAGTGGGCGGATCAGTGATTGGTCAATAACCTCAACTCAAGCGATCTATAAAAACTTTTAAGGTTTTCACAAAAATACAATTTTAGAAAAAAAACCCAAAAAACACTGTTATTTCAGTTACGCAAGTATCCAAGGATGTGTCGCCGTACCAAATGAAGATTAAGTTCTATAACAAACCTATTTGAACGCATTGAAACTTTTCAATGTCCTTCATAGTGTCTGATAAAAGAAATATGTTACAGAGTCAATCACTTGCAGATGTTCGTGTATTTGCTGGCCACTTTAGACTGGTACCACTGTCGACTTTAATAAAGCTTTTTTAAAGCCGACGGTGGTACCCGGTCAATTGGCCACTTATGCGAAGTATTTTACTGGAGTGACACCTAGTAGTTCGTTACCGGAAATAACTCTTGTAGCCGCTTTCATCTTCAAGTTCAAGCGTTTATTGAGAAAACTGAGTTTCGTAACCAAGTCTGACCGCTACTTGCATAACGTAATTTCGACGGAATAACAACTAAATTTCCACAGAATGCAGAACTTTATTGGTAGATTTTCGTGTTTCCACAAAAGCCTTCAGAGCACATTGACAAAGGTGAGTAGATGAGCTACCCAATCCCTCCTCTAGTCTCATTTATTTAGTTTGGTTCCGTTGGATATGAAGATGAAATGAAAGATCTGAGAGACCTCACAGAATCAATTTCTAGAGACAAAGGGATACTTCTACAACACATGTTTTCAATGATGCAGATGAAGTTCACGAATCTCTGTGAATACTATGTTGACTATATGTGTCTTCATTAATTTAGTTAATACTAATTCATTTTAGTTCGATTACGACGACAGCTTTAAGCTTTTAGATTGCTCTCGAACACTCACAATTCAGATGATTTCAAGTCCTGAAAGAGAAGCATTACTTCATAGGTCATTTAAGGTTTTTCCGTTGTCTTTTTTGGCCTTAAGTCCTTTTCCATACTTTTCGGATTTTCCATTCACCCCTTTAAAGAGCTTAAATATCAGTTGGTCTAAGACATGAAATGGGGTGAAATGGACTTCTTTATTTGCTATGAATGCCCAAAAATGATTTTAGGTTGTGTAAGTTTGTCTGTCTTGGGCTATTTGATTGTTGTCGTTGTGAACTGAAAAATCATCATTTGATAACAAGGCATTCTTATGCACATTTAGGTATTTCTCTTAGTGAATACCACCGATGAAATGGACCTCGCTACTGTGAAATGGATGTATAACGAGCAGAAAAACTTAAAAATTAAATAAAATATCAGATTTTAATAGTTGATTTATTTTAATGAATACTTGATGAATTGTAAAACTCTTATCAGAGAAGAAGGGTTTTTGTGTGTTTATTAAGATCACCCACAAAATGGACTTTGTTATGGCAAAATGGACTTCTATGTACACAAGAAATAAAAAAAAAAATTTAATTGACATCACAAAGTTATTTTCTCAAACTGGCTGTTTTATTGATGAATTGCAAAATTATTGTACGATATGATAAGTGAATCAGCATAGAGAGGAAAAGGCCTATTGTCACTCAAATTTCAAAACTAATTCTCATAATCTCCTTATAAGATTGGTTCTTTGTTTTCAAAAAAAGTATTCTACCAGGAAGTTGAAGAAATGGTAGGTTTCATAAATCTTTTGTTGTCACCTGAACCTCTGATGAATTTGGACCAGTCTAAAATTATGCCATTTGGTAATCAATTCATTTGGAGAGGTTGGTTAAAAATATTTAACACAAAAAGCTCTGGGTGAGCTATTGTGATCTGTCATTGTCTTGCATCTGTCCATCTGTTCACAATTACAAAAAATTTTCTCCTAAATTAACAGCAGAATTTCAGCCAAACATCACAGAAATGATCCTTAGGTCATGCTCTTCCAAAATACTTAGAAGAATTGAAATCCATGGAGAAATTTGGTTGTCATGGCAATTGAGTTAATTTTTTAACAAAATCTTCTCCTCCAAAACCATAAGGCCCAGAGCATTGAAATTTGGAATAAATGGTATTGTATTGACCCTCTACCAAATACTTCAAAGATACCATACAGTATCGCTCTAAATGATAGAATCTTCAATATACCTAGGATTAAAGCAGAATTTGAGCCATCATACTCAGGGGAGCGATATAGGACCATCATGGTCCTCTTGTTTATCATATCAGGGTTTCAATATAATCGGGGATCCCCCTTAGTTTACATCAACTTATTTCCAAACAACTCTGCCTTTTTGAGCCTAACTTTGGAAAAACATAGTTGAAAAATGTAGAAATTACTTTTTATAAGAAAATGTTTTCTTCATTATCGGAAATGTTTTCTAACAATAAAGACAAGACTTAGTGTTTTAGAATTCCCTTCCAATTTTCTTGGTTCCTATGGATCTTCAGACACTGATAGTGTGGTTCCCTGAAAATTTGGTTTCTCAATTATCTCCTTTGAGACAGGTTTGGCTCCATATCTATCAAATTGGAAAAAGTGATGGCAAAATAAAAGTCAACATAGGGAAGGCCCTAGAATTATTGTATCTATCAGACATGCTCAAAAAAGGTATGTATGTGAATAAAGCATTATATTTTATTCTTCAGCCTCAAACATGCTGCTGGAAGTTTCAGAATTGTTTTCAAGGAGCAAGAGTGTCCTATAGTCAATTAGCTGCTGCTAAACAACATTTGATTGGACATCAGGTAACTAACAAGAATTGAAAGGAAACCAGCTCAAGTCAATCACTAGACAAAAATCCAGAGTGATCCTAACTGAAAGAACCTGCAGACAAAAATTCAATGTGCACCAAAAATTTAACAAGAACAGAGAAACCTGAAAGTGTTGCCATCCTGAGTGTTGCAAATATAATCCTCATCATTGTTGTCGTCTATTTGAAAGAAAACATTGACAATTTGTGATACAATCTAACTGGGATAATATGTCGCTTGAAAAAACTAATCTACATCTACTGTCAAATAATAGGGGTCCAAAACTTGAAGTTTTAACCCATAATCAGAAGATTTTTTTGTAAATTGGTCCAAATTGAAAGGAGTTGCAGACGACTTTTTAAAAGCTTATGAAATTTTTGATTTTTTTATACCCTTGGGGCAGAAAATGTGGATATTGAAGAAATAGCTTGTCACAAGCAATTTCTTCATTTTCCACAATGTTTTCCAAAGTTTTTTTCTTGGGGGCATCTAAAAGCATCATTGAGTTAGAATGGGTTAACCCATTACCAGACAGCAACTTTTTAGACTGGTCCAAATTGAAAGAAGTTGCAGAAGACAATTTAATATTTATGAAATTTTGGATTTTTTCAACTTTCTAGATAAAAAACATTGTGGAAAATGAAGAAATTACTTGTAACTAGCAATTTCTTCAATAACCACATTTTCTGCCTCAAGGGTTTAAAAAAAATCCAAAATTTCATAAGCTTTTAAAAAGAATTTAACCATTCAGTGTGCTGGAAAAAATCGGATTACTTATGTCGATAGTTGTAGATATTAACCCATTCCAACTCAATCCCTCCTTTTTACGCTCCTCAAGAAAATAGCTTTTGAAAACATTGTGGAAAATGAAGAAATTGCTTGTATCAAGCAATTTCTTCATTATCCACAATGTTTTCTATCCAAAAAGTCGAAAAAATTCAAAATTCCATCAACTTGAAATTGTCGTCTGCAGCTTCTTTCAATTTGGACCAGTCTAAAACTTTGCTGTGTTGGAATGGGTTAAAAAAAACAAAAGAAAAAAACAAAGATTTCCGGCACAAATAACTTAAAGTAATTTGTTGTATATCATAATTCATCAAAGTGGTCATTGAGAGTTTAACTGTAACTCTATATTTTTTCTTTTCTTGTGTGTGGGAGTGGGTAAAAATGTTTTCAAAAAATCTTATTACATTGGAAATAGTACTGTTGTCGCCAAATTCGTCGTACGTTATACTTCATTTGGATAGATACCAGGCTGTTTTATATTCAATTCGGTTACTAATACACGATAATATCATCAATTTCACTCACTATAACTAGTCTGCAGATGTCTGCTCACTGGTTAGAACTCTTTTTTCAACCATATTTTGATTTTTAACCTTTGGTATTGCTCGTTTAAAATAGCTATTTTATATAAGATTATATAGGGATAATTTATCGACTCCCCGCAACCGATCAATTGACTTAGTCTCGGGTAAATATCGCATTTAACGAGATTTAATTCGACGCATGCGCTGTGAGAGAATGAAAAGGTCTATTGATGAATTGCTGGCCCTGCCCTCTGAATTCGCAGGCCACTCCCACAGACTCTGACAAAATGTTTGATTTCCTTATTAAATTGGGTAAAAATTTATGACCAGGAACATGTAACAAAAAAGTAAAATTCTTGTTTGACGACCTAAATGTCATAATCTTAACTTAGCTTGAATAAGCTGTTGATATGATGGTTAATATGCCAACTTACAAAAATGCTTCATATTAATGTTAGCCAATGTATGAGTTCAACTCTGGTCTAAATGAATGATTTGATTGGTTGACAAATTCTTTAACTGACAGCTGCAATTTATCAGTTGACATTAGCAAACTATAAAGTTGCTGATGAATGATTTTCTGTGTTGTAGAATAGAGCAGCCCTGAAATATATAAAAACTGTAATCAGACGGACGACTACAGTAGCAGCTGGTACAGCAGTTGAAGCAATTCCCAGACATGCAGAGAAAGCTGTAGGGCGTTGGTTGATAGCATGTGCAGGCATGTGTGTAGGGGCTGTCATACTGGGGGGAGTTACCAGGTAGAATAATCTGTACTTGTAACAGTGATTTGTTTTTAAATTTAGTAATTATAGAATAGATTAAGTTACAAGTGCAATAGCATGTGCTAGCATGTGTGTAGGGGCTGCCACACTGGGTTGAGTTACCAGGTAGAATAATCTGTACATTGTACTGTTGACTTGTTTCTAAAGTTTTTTAATGATAGGTTAGATTAGCCCTTTCCTGTACAATCCCTGATTTTTATGTCCCTGTGATATTATAGTTGAGAAAATATTGTTGAAAAAAAGAAGAAATTGCCTGTAACAAGCAATTTCTTCTTTTCCCAAAATATTATCTATCATATCGGATGGCTAGTTTTTGATTTGTACTTACTTTATAGTGTCATTTGCTACTTTGCCCTTTGAAAGGATGTAGTGGTAGTACTGGTGTGAGAAAAACCAGGAATCCATTTTTAGGTGCACCAGCCACCGCGATATGACTGAAATACTGTTAAAAGTGGCATTAAACCCTATTCAATCTATCATTGAATCATTGAATTGGACAAGCCTAAAATTTGAAAAACAAATAAGGGTAAAGTTACAACTACAATAATTTTGCATTTGATATGGACTGACAATTTCAATTACTCTAAACAATACACAGGAGAGGTCTTTGCCCCTCTACCTCCTAATCAACATCTTTAAAAGAATAGACTTGATGTTTCAAAGACAGAAATGGTTAAACAATGCATACTTCAAGACCCATTTATCTGATTTGTGTACTAAAGATTAAATCATCCAGAGCTTTGGTTTCATAAAGAAACCAATGACAAACAATAAAATAAGATAATGTTTTTATGACATCATTTTTAATTCCATGAATTATTCACTCCTTTGCATTACAACTTCAAAGCAACAGATAGAGGGTGTAATTTGTATTTGAGATTTGATTATTTGAATGATAATGCCTAAACCCTACGTATCTGGATATCATTTAGAAATAATGACTTAGAATATATTACTGCCTTACTTCTTTATCTCTTCATTTTGCTTTAACCTATTTCCACACAGTCCTGCTTTGTTAGGTGCTGAAGAAAACAATAGTAAAGTAAACACTGTGAGAAAAGGAGAAATTTCTTGTAACTAGCAATTTCTTCTTTTCTCACAATGTTTTCTACCTCAAATTGCCCTATTTTTTAAATATGCTTTGTTTTCTTGTGTGCAACCTCTTTCAATTTAAACCAGTCTAAATCTTTTCTCTAGTTAGAATGGGTTAATAGTATTAACCCTTTCCTGTTATGCAAGATTTTAGACCTGTCCAAATTCAAAGGTTTTGCAGACGAAAATTTTTAAAGTGAAATTAATTTGAAAAATAAACAATCAGTGGGCCGGAAAAAATGGTGGAAAAAGAAGATTTGCTTGTTACAAGCAATTTCTTCTTTTTCTTCAATGTTTTCTTAATTAAAAATTACTGGGATGTATTAACCAGTGATGGAACAGTAAAGGGTTAAAATTTGTATTTAGATTGACAGAGTCCGGGTTGTCTATGGTTGATTGGAAACTTTTAAAAGATATGAAGCCTCCAACATCTGAACAAGAGTGGATAGAAGAATTTGAGAGATATAAGGAATATCCTGAATACAAATAGTGAGTGCTATTATTTACATAATCTGTTTAAAGATGTCATTCTCTTGCATTTGCAAAATACAGTAAATTTTGTCTTGAATTACTTAAACAACTGAGCACAAAAAATATAAGTGTAGTCGCAAAATGTTAATTTATTTGAGTTAAATGTCTCATTCAGTTGAACCTCTGCACGGGCACACCCTATTTAACATAGAAATAATGAAAGAAAACTTAAAAAATCATCTTCTCTGAAATGAGAAAGCCTAGATCATTAGTATTTGGTATGTGAACCTGTAAAAGGTTGTTCATGTGATGACTCTTCAGACATATTATGGCTCTGCCCAGGGGCTCACTATTTCATATATAGAAACATAGTAGTGAACTTAAAAACCCAACCAACCCCACATCCTATTTCATATTGAAAAGGTAGAAGGAAATCTTCTCCTCCAAAATCAGAGACTTAAGAACATTGATATAGGGTATGCAGACCCTTCAAGTGAACTTTTACAAAAAATTTCATATAATGCCCCCTTTAGTCATAATTCGACCATTCCTTTTTACATAGAAATTTAGAGATAAATGTTAAGAAATTTATAACTGATTCATCCAGAGAACATATCAACTTGCATTGATACAAAGAAAATCTTTTACAACCTTATGGGCTGGGCTAATTTCTGTATATAGTGAAAGCTTTAAGATCTTTTTCTCAGAAACCAGTGGATTGGTTTCAACAAAATTTTACAGGAATGATCCTTTGGAGACCCTTTATCAGATCCCTTCAAAGCTTTTTGATCAGATGAAAAACATGGCTGAAACAGACATGGCTTTTTTCCCACATATGGTATAAAGTGAAAACTTTTTTTTCTGAAACAAATTCAACCAAATTCCACAGGAAATATCCTTTTTAGACCCTTGATCAGATTTATGTAGTGAATTAGATTGGATAAAAAAAATTTGCTTTTTAGTGTGCATGCCAATTTCCATACATGGAGTAAATTCTGAGAATTTTAAAATTTTTCTTAGAATCCTGTCGATTGATTTCAACCCAGTTTGGAATGAATGATCCTCTGGTGACTCTTTGTCAGATTTCTGCACATAATTATTAGTGTTTGAAAAACATGGTACTTATGGGTGGGGCTTATTTCCATATGTGGTATATAATCAAAATTTTGAATATTTTGTAAATGCCTTTTCATCTGACTTAGTATAAAGTCAACTCAACTTTGCAAAACAGTGAGAAGTTTGAAATGCTTCTCTAGAACTTTTTCAAAGATTTCAGTGACTAGATTTAGTTGCCAGAGATGGCAATCAGTATATTCAGGCCTGTGGAGCGATATCTTGTTATTACACAGGATCTTATTTTAATTTTTCAGATTGTTACTCGGTAGAGCAATGTAGGACCATCATAGTCCTCTTGTTTAACCCATTCCTGCTCAATGACGCTTTTTAACCCCACTCAAGAAAAACGATTGGGAAAACATTGTGTAAAATAAAGAAATTATTTGCAACAAGCAATTTCTAAATTTTCCTAAATGTTTTTCTACCACTAAGTTGAAGATATCTAAAATTTTGTACACTTGTAATTGTTATCTGTAACTCCTGTCAAATTGAACCTGTCTAAATATTGCTGCAAATTTGTCAATTTGTCAAAGAGTCAATAACTCCTCAATTACAAACGTTAGCTGGAGCCCTGCAAACAACATACAGAGAAATTGCCTTATTTTGTTTAGTTACATGGAAAGTGCCAGGATATTAAGAATTTATAAACATGATCATAATTGAAATGATCCTGTTGATTATTTCTGTTATATCACAGGAAATACATGTTATGGATTCTAATTGCCATAATCTACAATCAAAGGACTGTGTATTGTTTACCTTGTTTATGCTTTTCCAGTGTCAACAAAGAGAGAGAAATGACTTTGAAAGATTTCAAATTTATATACTACATGGAGTGGGCCCACAGAATGTGGGGGCGTGGTGTGGGACTTGTGTTTGCCTTACCAGCTCTCTATTTTCTCAAGAAGGGATACATCTCAAGGGCATTGAAGCCTAGACTGGCACTCTTTGCGGGGCTTATTGGGTTTCAGGTGAGTTTACGATATCTCGTCTGATTGACCACTGGTTACCCCTAGTTAAAATGGTTTTACAATAAAGCAGTTTGTCCAGTCATTAGTTTGTTGGCTAGAAGGAGAAAACAAAATTGTTTGTAAAATTTTGGTGGGCTGCAAAAACCTTTGTTGGTACAGCTTGAATAAGTAATAGCTATAATGCTTTGGTCACAGAGGAACTACTTTTTCATAAGTTTCAGAGATTAACATGCAACTTGGCCCCAGAGAGACTTTATCAGTAAATCAATTTAGAATTATGATTAAAAGCTGACCTTGAGTAGGTAGTGCCTTGGTAAGCTAAAAGCCAAGAAAATTGACCCTGGTCAGACTGCAAAAGGTGAGCACTTTTGAGATTATTTGTCTGTTCTTTGACTTATCCCATCCCTACATAATGGCAAGTTTTGACACCTCTCCAGAAGAGCAGTCAAGAAAAAATTGTGTAATATGTAGAAGTTGATCGCAACAAGCAATTTTTTCAATTTCTACAATATTTTCTTGAAAATCTTTAAAAGCATCTTACACTTTATATTATCGTCTGCAACTCCTTTAGCCCATTCCCAGACGAACCCGGGATTTTATGTCACTGTGATTTGTTACTTGAGAAAACATTGTGGGTAAAGGAGAAATTGCTTGTAACAAGCAAGTTCTCCTTTTCCCACTATATTTTCTACCACATAGGATGGTCAGATTTCAAATTGCATGCATTTTTCATCGTCGTCTGCAAACTCTTTCAAATTGGACGAGTCTAAAATTTCATAAAACAGGAAAGGGTTAAAGCGGCTTTTGAACAGATTTTCATGAAAATTTGATAAAGGAAAATCATCTGCTTTTCCAATAATTATTGATGTAATTTTCACAATAAACATTTTTTGTCGGGTTAATCGACTATATTCTCTTAAAATTCAATTTAATGGGTTTATTTTCAGTGCCCTAATTTGAAAAATTAAAAGTTATCGGGTGAGGTTGTCTGTCTTTGGTTGATATAGATAATGATTGTATTGCTTGCGAAAGAAAATGATGTAATTGATATGTTATTGAAATTACAATAAAGGCAGTTTTCGGTGCAAACGACAGGAAGCGCATTTAGCCAATGAATTCTGGTTCCATTCGGGTTGTACTTTGCTGAATTTTTTTGAGTCTCATAACACCTAATTTATTTGCTTCTTATATTTCTTTTTGTAAAGATATGAACAGTCATGGTCATAACAAAGTCGGCTTTATCATATTCTAACAATTGTCTGAAAGCGTCAAAGTTAGAAATTTAAAAATTGAGAGCCAAAACTTTTCTTTGATAATTTGGACTGTTGTTAAAATTTGTCATCTGTTACTGGGTCAAACCACTACCAAGCAACTTATTTTAACCCTTTCCCGTACAATCACTTGTTTTGACGACCGATAGGTTTTGTATTGGGGAAAACATTGCAGGGAAAGAAGAAATTGCTTGTTACAAGCAATTTCTTCTTTCCCTACAATGTTTTCTACCCTTTGCAGTGGTTATTTTTCAATTTAAATGCACTTTGATTTGTTGTCTGCAGCCTCTTCCAAATTGGAGCAGTCTAAAATTTTGTTGTACAGGAAAGGGTTAAACAGATCAGAATTGAAAGAAGTTGCAGATGATGATTTATTCTGTTAACCCATAACCTCTCAATAGCGCCTTTTGACGCTCTTATAAAATGATATTAAGACTTTTTGCAAAAGGAGATATTGCAGAGTTTCCAGTCTTTTAAAAGGATAGATTTTTTGTACTTATTTATCAGGGATTCCTTGGATGGTACATGGTAAAGAGTGGACTAGAAGATAAGCCAGAATCAACAGACATTCCCCGTGTCAGTCAATACCGACTTGCATCTCATTTGGGATCAGCCCTCTTGTTGTACACGTTGTTCTTGTGGAATGGTTTATCCCTATTGTTACCAGAGGTCAAGGTATGATAAACATACATTTATGAACCATCACGCATATTGGCACCATTATACAGACTGATGGTCAAGTCCATTGGACCAAATAATAAGTTTGACTTAGGTATTAATTATTTCATGTTCTTTTGAAATTTTATACTGGTCCAAATTGAAAGAAGTTGCTGACTACAATAGAAATTGGATGGAATTTGAAATGGAACTATCCTATTTGGTAATAGATATTGTGGGAAAAGAAGAAATTGCTTGTTTCGAGCAATTTCTTTGTTTTCCACAATTTGTTCCCAAGTATAAAAAACACAGCAACATAAAATCCCAGGTTTGTATCAGTAACCCTTGATATGATTTTACTCTTTCCCATATTATTTTTACGTCCCTGGAGCACAATTCATGAGAAATCTTTGTTGAAAAGGAAGAAATTACTTGTGACAAGCAAATTTCTTCTTTTCCCATAATATTTTCTATCATATAGGATGGTTACTTTTTGAATTATACTTAATCTATTATAGCACCTGCAACTCCTTTGTATTTGGACAAGTCTAGATTGTTGAAAAACAGTTTAGTATTTTTGGTTTAAAAATAAGCTTATCAATTCACATCGACTTTCACATCTGATTATAAGATATTTAGGCTTTTAGAATTTGCATTCCATAATTTTAATGCAAATTTGATAAAAGTAAGAAAATAAAAAAAAAAAACTAAAGAAAAAAGTATTGCCATCCAAATTTCAAAGTGTATGGCATGTGTGAATAATCAGCATATAACACAAGATCTTTAGTAAAACCACTATGCCTATGCAAATTCATGTACTTTAATTTGCAAAGATTCCTCAATTATCCTTTTTCAGGCTGTAAGTTTCCCTCAAGCTGCCAGATTGAGTAGATTGTCACATGGTCTGATGGGAATTGTTTTTCTGACAGCTCTCTCAGGTAAGTCAGAGAGGCAAATAAGATCATAGTTGAGAGGTTTCTGTCAGTAAGACTTCCACAGGAGGCACAAAATGTTTGTTTAAACTTGAACTGACTAAACTTTGGTCAAAATTTTAGATTCGAAAATTTTAGACTGGTCCAAATTGAAAGAGGTTGAAGAGGACTTAATAAAGTGGGTTAATATTGAAAAATAAGCGCATTGTGAGTTAGAAAAAAAGTTGTCAGAAAAGGAGCAATTTCTTGTTGCAAGCAATTTCTTTATCTCATTCAATGTTTTCTATAGCTATATTTCTTTCACTGTGTAAATGTGTGAGATAATGTGGAAATAGATCGAGAAAATTGAAAAGAATTACTTAAGTCAGACACATGTATAACATGATTTGAAGGTTTTGAAATGTGGGAACTTTTAAAGTACAGATCTTGTAAAAGTACACAACATCTCAAAGATAACTCTTTATATGTTGTATAATAGTGAAGGGTGACAAAAAAAATAAACAAACATGAAAATAAAACATCCTTTTGTTATTTCAAACAATTCATTTACATTTTCAGGAGCATTTGTGGCTGGTTTAGATGCAGGTCTCACATACAACTCCTGGCCTAAGATGGCTGACAGATGGATACCCAGTGATATCTGGGCTATCAGCCCAAAATGGAAAAATGTGTTTGAAAATGCAACAACAGTTCAGTTTAACCACAGACATTTGGTAATTGTGTTCTTCATCCACTTATATTGCTTGACAAAATATTTTTAGACTATTCGAAGTATAAAGACTTGGTGATGACATGTATCAATTAGCAAAATTAATAAGATGAAAAACACTGGGAGAGAAGCGAAAGTATTTGGTAAAATGAATTTTTACTATATCCCCCAAAACTATAAGGGGTTTATAGGAGTCAGCTTGTCGGTTTGTCCGTCAGTCCGTCAGTCCATTCGTCAGTTTGTCTATCTGTATTTTTTTTGTGTCCGCTCAATTTCTGGGCAACCATTGGACGGATTTGATTCAAACTTCACTCATATAATCAGTATCAAGCAGAGATTTGCATATTCTATTTTTGTTTTTGTCCATTGATTTTTGACAGAGTTATAGCCCTTTGGTGAAAATCATGTCTGCTCAATTTCTCAGCAACCTATTGATGGATTGGATTCAAATTTCATAGAAACACTTGGTATAAGTCAGACATGTGCATATCCTATGTTGGTTATGGTCCATTGTTTTTTGACGGAGTTTTGGCCCTTAATTAAAAAGTCCTTGTTTTTTAAGGGCCCTTTGGCAGATAGCACTTGTATATGGACAAGCGCTGTTGGGGGGTATTAGTCCGTTTTGCGACGATGTCTAGTTGCATTAGTTTGAAACTTTCCTCTTTGAGGGAGAAGGGTTATTGCTTTGGTATTTCAATGCAGATATGAACATAGGCAGTTGGATTTGATTTCAATACTTAGGAATATGGTATGAAGGCATACAAATATGCTTTTAAGAGATTTACTACCAATGATTGACATGCCAAACTTTGCATATTACTATTGAAAAGATTTCAATGTCTAAGCAAGAAAAATCCATTTCACAAGCATTTTCTCATTTGCCATTGTGTGTTTTTTTTTTTTTTTTTTTTTCAGATATTTTCTGGTTTCAAATTTAAAAAGAAAAGTTGATTAGTTACTTCTTCAGTACAAAATATGATGAAATTCTGGACACTACACAACTATAATTGAGTGATTGAAGGCTGATCACTTTCCCATCTTTCTGAAAGGATTGAACATCTTCTGAGCAAGATGTGACCTTTCAATGAATACAAGTTTTCATTTAATCACTACAACACAAGAAACCAACTTAAATGGATATTCTATTTTTACATTTTATATTTGAATTATCGTATAAATAGCCGAAGCTGATTAAGCGATGTGAATGGACGGGATGACTGAAAGCTGTTGATTTTAAAGCTTTTGTTTAAAGATTAATTGATTGCACAAATGGAAAATCGTGATTGTTGCGATTGCCTGAAATGTTATTGAAATCATTGTCAATTCAACAATGTTCTGTACTGTAGATGTCATATCCATTAATCCTCAATTAGTTATTAATTGATTTATTTACAGGCTGAGAGTACAATTGTTCTGATCGGAGCCTTTTGGTTCATGTCACAGAAACATCCCCTACCCAGACGAGTCAAGATGGCAATTCATTGTTTATTTGGAATGGCATTATTACAGGTATTCAAATGTAGTTTCTTCAAATTTGTTCAGGAAAAGAAAATAGCTGAACCAGTCGCTTAGTACTAGGTATTATTGATGCAAGACATTGAACACCTCCTTGTCGTTGCCTTGTGATTATTACACAAATCTATGTGACCAGCTTAGCTCCAGTGGAATTATATTACAAGTAGAGGTGTATTTTAACAATACACTTAACCAATTCCCACACAATCCCGCTTTTTTATGCCACTCCAGAAAAATACTTAGGAAAATAATTGTAGAAAGTGAAGAAATTGCCTGTTACAAGCAATTTCCTCATTATCAACAATAATTTCTACCCAAGACATCAAAGAATTTTAAATTCTAACAACTTGAAACCCTCAAGAAAACCAATTTAATAAAAATTGTGCAAAATCAAGAAATTGCTTCTAACAACCAATTTCTTCCTTATACACAATGATTTTACCCAGAAAATTAAAAAAAATAATATTATGAATTTTAATTTGTCGTCTGTAATTCGGACCAGTTTAAAATTTTGCCATCTTGTAATGGTTTAAATTTAGACCAGTCTTGAATTTTGGTATCTGGTACTTTGATTTCATACAATTTAATGCATGGATGTACCTTTATAATTATATAATTGCAATACTTCAAAATAGAGCATTTTCATTGGCCAAAATCGTATCACGTGATCAAATCAATTGCACTTTATACCTCGATAAAAGGCAGAACTATTTTCGACAAAAATAGAAACAAACAAGGTCAGGGATTTCCGATATTGGGAATTCACTTCCAAGAAATACCAAACTTGTTTTGTTACTATTCATAGTCATCACCTTTTGAATTTCGATTTCCTCGAATTCCTTTATACTTCCATGGATTTTCAATACATAGATAAACAAATAGTGTCCTTATCAAAATTATAATCTTCGTTTTAAACATGAAGATTTCGAAAAACTCACCTTTATTAGCCGTAAATCCGAGATGTCGAATCGGCTTCGCCACAACAGCATGCATCGTGTCCATGTGGTAGGTTTATATTTCTTGTCTCTTACAAAGCATCTATTCATAATTCTAACTGTTATCGACCCAGATATCATAATTTACAGAGTTTAAAGTTAGTATTTCCTCATAATAATTCCAAATAAATCCAACGAATGTTCAAATTTCCATTTCAAAAAACCCAAGCGACGAAATAAAATGTCCGCCGTTACAACGACTCGAGCGATAAACTGTGTCAATGTATCCATACGCCTGTCAAAGAAAAGTAACTTCGCCCACAGTTCGTTTATTTGTTTTTATTTTCATCTCTCTATCCGTTTCGGATTTGGAAATAGACGTATTGCAATTATATGGGCCGAGTGTATTTTTCACTGAGTTTATTGGAGTATAAAGTGCAATTGCCTTAGCACATGGCTTAAACATAACGCCCTACGGGCGTTATTTGCCATGTGCTAAGGCAATTGCACTTTATACTCCAATAAACGCAGTGAAAAATACACTCATCCCTATAATCTGTTACAGGGAGCCCTTGGAGTGACTACCTTGTTGACGTATGTACCAACAGAGCTCGCAGCAACACATCAATCAGGATCTGTCGCATTACTCTCATTCGCTACATGGGTGGCCCATGAACTCAAGCGAATACCAAAATAGGAAAACTTGAGAATGGACAAATTGAAATTGTGATACATTTTACTGCAGAATCCAAGGATGGCTCATGAACTCAAGCTAATACCAAAATAGGAAAACTATTGAATGGACAAATTGTGATACATTTTACTATACCGAATCCAAGGATGGCCCATTTAAGAAAATATTATCTTTCAATACCTTAGATTTAGTAAAATGTGTTCAGCTTATTAATCATATTTCGGGGCTTAGTCCTTTTGACTGAAAACTTGAGTGTATATCTAAATCTACCATTTGTTGTGAAATACATCACTCCTTGAGATGGACCAAAATGGAAGTTTATGTCTTGGAGAGTAGAACCAGCTGACTCTCCTACAAATACGGGATATTAACCCTTACCCTGCTGATCCTGGAATATTCCTGATTTGACAATGATTATGGCAGGTGTATAGACTAAGATTAGCCTACACAGACATGCAGTCTGATCTTGGCCTACGCTACCTGCTTATTGTTGATAGAAAATCTTTGAGCACAAGATTAATCTTATTATGTCAATGTTTTCAAATATAGTGAAAAGAGGAAAAGTATTCAGCGGGACAATGGTTAAATGAGGGTTCACTAATTATCAACTCTTTATCACACAATCTCCCATTTTCAGGAGCTGCAAAAAACATTATTATAAAAAGAGAAACTGCTTCTAACAAGTAAATATCTGCTTTTATCACAATGTTTTCTACTTATTGGACTGATCTTTTAATTTACACCTACTTGGAAATAGCACCTGCAAACTCCTTCAAGTTGGACCTGTCTAAAATGTGGTCAGAAAATGAGTGAATTGAAAGCAAAGAAATCAAGGCTTTCCGAATTTTAATTGGTTTAAGAATGACATGTTACATAAAGTAATAAAAGAAATTCTATTTATACCATTACTATTAAGACCTTTCCCTTTTTGCAGACAATAATGACAATCGGATGTTATTTCAAATGAAACTATCCTATGCCATAGAAAAAATTGTAGGAAAAGGAGAAATTGCTTGTTACAAACAATTTCTTCCTTTTCCTCATTTTCAGTTTGTGAACAAGGGCCTCATCAAAAAACTCGGCAATGAAATCATCAAATGGTATCCAACAGGTGTAGTTGACCAATCGCTGGCCCCGCCCACTGACTCCCTAAGCTCCGCCCATTTACTCAGACAGGAGTTCCGCTTTGATTTTTAACGGCGTAATTTTGCAAAATTTATGGTCAGTAGCATGGAACAAAAAAAGTTAAGTGGTTGGTTTGTGACCTTAACATCGTAACTACAGCTTGAATAAGCTGTAGTTACGGCGTTTAAGTAGCCAAACCAACAATACAGCTAAACAAAATGGCGGCCAATGTCGGAGTTGATAAGCTCAGGTTCGGGCTGAATAAACTTTTTGATTGGTTGGTTGATTCCTTGATTGACGGCCGCAATTGGTCAGTTAAAGTTACGGTATAAGTTATTTTTCATCAATGTATCTTTGTTTTAACTATTCTATTTAGGTATGAAGACAACCTACTACAAGTATAGGGTGTACATTGTTTACTAGTACTATCAGACGTTTACGAATTTGTTAATTGATTTAGTAAAATAAAACTCTGTTCTTTTTTTTCCTCAAACCTCTGTATGAAATAACGGGAGTATTTTCTTCTCTTTTTTTTTTTTGAAACCTCCGTATAAAAAAAACGGGGGTATATCTCTATGTTAGTTAAATACCACTATTTATGATTAATGTTTGGGAAACTGTAACCAACTCTAAGCTATGGTTAGTTATTTATAGTTGAAAATCGTTCAATATATTGTTGAATTGTAAAATGATCTCTGTTAAAGTATGTGTGGGTCTTGATCAATATATTTTATGGGTAAATGGTGTTGTGCGAAATGGCTGTAACTGCATTTGATATATTCAAGTCACAGCTTCCAAATAGTGTGAAAGTATTTCTTGTTTCTGCGTGAATGCAGTAGATAAATTTCAATTAAGTCATTATTGAATTTTACATGATATCTTATCATGCCTTTATATTTCAATATTTCAATTTTTGTGTGCACTCTTTTTTTTGTACCTGTACATGTGTAATGTTCATTTGAATTCATACAATTAAAGGTCTTTTGTTACCTGCTTTGTTTTCTTTTCTCCCTCTTTTATGGCTCAGAAGTACAAGATTTGTAGACATATTTCATGTTTGTCAATGGAAAATTTTCAGCTTATCTTTTCTATTATATTTGAATAGTATTCAATTGCCATGCTCATATTTTGGTAATAAGGTATAAATTATTATAAGAAACAAAGAAATTGCTTGTGACAAACATTTTTTTCCCTTAGCTTTTCCACTAACAGTTTTCGTCATCACATCAAAATGCAAGAGTTTGTGCAGCTAGGATAAAAGTGTAATACTTCTGTTTATTTGAAAACTTTTATTTTTATCAGAGGTGCACAATTCTTTTCAGGCGTGTAGAATTCTTATCAGGGGTGTAGACTTCCTATGGCTGAAATTTTTTAACCCATGATATGAAAAGAGGCTCCTTAATCCATAACTAAACAACTCAGATTCTTCATGCCTCGAAGGAATTATGCTAAGGGAAAAACATCGTGAAAAATGAGAAATTATTTGAAATTTTACATTGTTTCTCTTTTTGAGTGATAATGCTCATATTGCATGTATATTCCTGGCACTAAATACTTTGACTAAAGTCAATGCTCAGATTTTAAGTCAAATTTTGAAACTCATCTCTTATGATTTTATTAGAAAACCCAATTTTTGCATGAATTTGAGAAATTATTTCTATATTTTGTACGAGGGGTGTTCGATGAATGCGTGAACTGTTTCTATAGGTCAAAGGATAAATGGCAAATGAAGGTGAATTCCACCATGTTAATATATTTTTTCTTGCATTTTCACTGAATTTCATGAAAATACACTGAACAGTAATGATTCTAGAAGCAGTTAAAGTCATGCACTATATGTCGACTGACGTAGCTCATCCGCACCCATTGGACGCCCACGACGTCGAGACTTTCGCAACGCGAGAACCCCCCCCCCTAAAAAAAAACAAAAACAAAAAAACTACCAACACATTCACATTAGGGATTTAATTGTTTATCGTTTAACCAAATCTCACGCAATGAGAAAAATAATTGGGAAAAAATGTGCAAAATGAAGTAATTCATCGAACCAAACAAGAAGTAATTGCTCGAGCCAAACAATTTCTTCATTTCAACAATGTTTTCAACCAGATAATTGAAAAATCTAAAATTTTAAAAACTTTAACCCATTCCCACACAATCCCACCTTTTTACGCCCCTTAAGAAAATGCTTCGGAAAATATTGTGGACATAGAAGAAATTGCTTCATTCAAGCAGTTTCTTCAATGTCAACAATGTTTTCTACCCCGAAAGACAAATTTCATCAACCTAAAATTGTCGCCTGCATCTTCTTTCAATTTCGACCAGTCTAAAATTTTCTCATGTTGGAATGGGTTAAATTGTCGTCTGCTACTTCAATCTAAAATTTTGCCGTCTTGTAATTTGTTAATGGGTTCAATTTAACGTTTTGTGTGTCCCTTTATATAGGTCAGAAAACAATACTTCATACTAATAAATGATTGGCTGAGTCTTAATATGGGCCCATATTTTTGTGAAAGAGGATTTTATTATGAGGTAAAGTGCTAAACCTTGGTTTCAAGGGTTTCAGGTTCGATTTCCAACACCGCCTGTCTGTAAACCCGTTCCTTGACGACAAAAAGTTAGACTGGCTCAAATTCAAAGTAGTTGTAGTCAAAACGTTTAAGTAGTGAAATCTTGAATTGTTTGTCATAAAGGTTCAAACAATTATGGATAATTGAGAAATTGCTTGTCACAAGCAATGTCTTCATTGGCCACAATTTTTTAAAAAAGATTTTTTCTGTAGGGTGTCAAAAAGCGATATTTTGCGTGGGAATGGGTTAAAAGAAGTCTTTAAACTTGGACGCCGTGAATGTACTTAGTTATCTAGTGGAGTATTAAATTCCATAACAGCTTTTAACTAAGTTCTAGGAGATCAAAATAGATATCACGGTAATATTTGGTATGTTTATGGTGCTGTCTTTTGTTGCGAATTTGACTCAGTTTTTGGCGCCCAACTCTAGACATTGTGTGAGATCGATCGTTACTTATCATTAGATTCGTTTTAGTCGTGTTAATATATCATTCGCAATACAACGACAAACACATCTTTTTTACTAAATGACAACCGTCAAAAAGGGAACCGTTTCTTTCCTTTGCCTTGTTCTCTAAGGCTCGGTTTCAAAGACTGTTTTGTTACACTATGATCTAGTGTGTGTCGCCGAGGTGATGCAGGAATTTCATGCAGTTAACCCATTACCCCACGACAAAATCTAGACTGGTCCAAATTGAAAGAAGTTGTAGACGGCAGTTTCAAATTAATGGAATCTAGAAAATCTTTGCGTTTCAGGATAGAGTACGTACATTGAGAACAATGAAGAAATTGCTTGTAACAAGCAATTTCTTCATGGTCCATATGTGTTCAAGCTCCTTTTCTCGAGATACGTAAAAAAGCGGGATTGTGTGGGAATAGGAAAATATCCACTCGCATCCTATTGAACATCATGGATAGTACAAAAATATCCACTCTACTAACCTCAAAAATATGCTGTATGGTCTTCAGCCAAAAAGCCAAGATTCAGAGTGCGACAAGCATTGAAGTTCTACTACTTTTTAGATGCTGAACTTTTACATTAGATTGATTTATTGAATGGGGTTTAGCGCCACTTCTAACAGTATTTCAGTCATATCGCGGCGGACCTGACATTAGAAATTGAGTATCTGTGAACTTGATTTAGATTGTGCCGCCATACGTAGCTGTGTGGGGATTACGGTAATGACCCTTGGATCCCATTTGAGTCCGCCCGGGCGCAATCACGTATACATAGAAATATAGACGAAAATCTTTTTAAAATATCTTCTTGCGGGTAACTATAAAACTGGAGGCTATAATTTCTGTAAGTGACGTTATCTGGTGAGCCTCTATTAAGGTTGCTAAAACAATGCCCCTTTTTGGCCTCATTTTGGGCTCAACACAGACGTACCCTAGTCCAATAGGCGCGCATTAAATATATCTAGTGCGCGCATCTTCTACAATTTTTGACAGATTCTGATGCCGTCATATGACCTACAGTATATCTTTTAGCATTTTGTGATCAATGCTGCGTCATGGAAAAAGAAAAGTTACTTTAAAAAATCTTGTGAGCGCAACTTCTACAATTCTTGACGGGTTTTAATGAAATTTTCACCAAATATTTTTCTTCATATGACCTTCCGCTCATTATATAAAAAGAATCCAAATTTTGTGTGTGCTAAACTACACCTACAATTATTGGCAGATTCTGATGAAGCAACAGAAATCATGTTTGATGACCACTTTGTGTCTTGTTAAAATAAAGGCGTTTGATCCCATATCGGCTTCCGCTGCCTGTCCTGTTTTCCATAAAAGAGTTATGGAAGCTTAGACCAAGAGATTGTTTTGCATCAGCTGAAGACCCTTTTCATAATTTGTCAAAATTAAATTTGACTTTGCAACGACGCTGCATTATATAGAGAAATGAAGGATCAAACCCTTAAAAAAATCTTTGGGCAAATCTGTTGCTTGAGTACTCTATTTTGGAGAAATTTGCACAAGGAGACCCAGATTAGCGATAAAGGGCCATCATGGTCCTCTTGTCATAAAGTTTACAACACACACACCTGAATAGAAATAGTTCTTTATTTTCAAAATGCACTAATGCTGTATTTATTGTGTGTTCACCTTTCATCAAATACTTTCAATTTTCACAGAACAGTTTCTATTTCTCTACGTCATAGATTGTACTTGGATTTTGAAATCAAAGTATGGAGAGTTTATTTCATCGCTACCATCCGATGATCATATTTAAGTTCCCTTGTCGTCATCACATTTCAAATAATTCTAGCTTCCAATTGTCTTACATAAATTGTAGACACTTTTAGTTTGTTTTTATCATTGTTCCCAAATTGTAGACACTTTTAGTTTGTTTTTATCATTATTCCCAAATGGACATATTTTTGTTTTTGCCATCGTCAATTTACCCATTAGTTTTTAATGTGTATATGTGGGTATGCCGCTCTATCATCAAATTAACCTATTTCTATACGTCTTGAATCATATTTTTATTTGTCCATCTTCTGTGGTTCTTACTTTCACTCGTCTTTGGCCACTTTTCTATAATCGACAACTAATCATCATCTAGTAGGCATACTTGTTCATCTTTGTATATCACTCATTATTCTATTACTGTGCGTTTTGGTCCTCAGTAATATTAGTTGCAACTATTCGAAGTATTTTTACATTGCCGTAATCCTATCTGTTGATAGTTTCTCATATAGTGACCGTATTTATTTTTACGAGTCAACAGTAATCTTTAGTATATCGTATATCATCAAATAGTCTTCTTTTTTCACTCTTTCGTTTGTGACCATTTTTCAATCATTCATCATCATATATCCTTTCTTTCGTGGTGCCTCAATGACTTTGGTAATATATCCACCTAAATAAAATGTTTTAAGGAACGATCATATTGACTATAGCATATCATCTTATGATCATTTCATACATGCCGATGATCAAACATGTATAATAGTATCAGCGTTCGATTTCTAGTGATCGTTTTTTGACACTTATATGATATATTGTTTTATATTAGCAACCATGTTATGGTCGTATCTTACGTGGCCGTGATCATTTGTGGGTTTCGTCTCTCATCTGAATATTTTTCATTGGGAGAGGGGGGTATATGATCATGTTTGAGGACCGTCTCTAATTTCTAGCATATGTATGATCATATTTGTGTAATGTATTGTGATTTTGCGTGTACATGACCATATTTGAATATCGTGACTCATCAAGCGATGTCTTTCTTTATGTACTACTGTTAGCGTATCGTACCTAAACTAGTTTTTTTTACGTTAAATATTCATATCTGAGTATCGTCCCTCATCTAGTATTTTATTCACTTACGTAAACATAATATTATTTGGGTAAATTCTCTCATACTCATGTTCGTATTCATGTTTGTGTAACCGCTCTCATCTATTGATTTACACATTACGTGCCCATGATCATATTGGTGCATCATCTCCAATCTATTGATTTGAACTTTACGTGTTAATTATTATATTTGTGTATCATCTCACATCTATTGGTGTACACATTACGTGTCCATAATCATATTGGTGTATCGTCTCCCATCTATTGATTTAAACTTTACGTGTTCATAATCGTATTTGTGTTTCCACTCTCATCTATTTTTGTAATCCTTACGTATCCATAAATATACTTGTGTATCATCTCTCATCTATTGGTGTACATATTACGTGTCCATAATCATATTGGTGTGTTGAACATCTCCCATCTATTGGTGTACACATTACGTGTCCATAATCATATTGGTGTATCATCTCTCATCTATTGGTGTACACATTACGTGTCCATAATCATATTTGTGTATCATCTCTCATCTATTGGTGTACACATTACGTGTCCATAATCATATTTGTGTATCCTTTCTCATCTATTGGTGTACACATTACGTGTCCATAATCATATCTGTGTTTCATTTCTCATCTATTGGTGTACACATTACGTGTTAATTATCATACTGGTGTATCATCTCTCATCTATTGATGTAAACTTTACGTGCTCATAATCATATTTGTGTATCCACTCTCATCTATTGTTGTAAAATTACGTGTCCATGATCATATTTATGTATCATTTCTCATCTATTGATGTAAACTTTACGTGTTAATTATCATATTGGTGTATAATCTCCCATCTATTGGTGTAAACTGTACGTGTTCATAATCATATTTGTGTATCGACTCTCATCTATTGCTGTAAGCATTACGAGTCCATGATTATATTTATGTATCATCTCCCATCTATCAATGTAAACTTTACGTGTTCATAATCATGTTGGTGTATCATTTCTCGTCTATTTATGTAAACTTTACGTGTTCATGATTATATTTGTGTATCATCTCCCTTCTAATGGTGTAAAAATTACGTGTTCATAATCATTTTTGTTTATCATCTCCCACCTATGGACGCAACCTTTTCGTGTTCATAATCATATTTGTGTATCCAATCTCATCTATTGGTGTAAACTTTACGTGTTCATGATCATATTGGTGTATCATCTTCCATTCTGATATAACCTTACGTGTTTCTTTATCATATTTGTGTATCCAATCTCATCTATTGATGTAGGCATTACTTGTCCATAATCATATTTTTTCATCATCTCCCATCTATGGATGCAAACTTAACGTGTTCATAATCATATTTATGTATCATCTCTCTTATATTGATGTAAACTGTACGTTAATATAATGATACTAGTATATCATCTCTCATCTAGTAATGTTTCCGTATGCGAACAGTACTGTCTCTAATCTGGTGATGTAAATTTTTCGCCAGTCCTATTATTCCGTTTTACGAGTTAGATATTCTAGTGAGTGATATATGCATTAACGTCATCTTCTGTTTGATACTGTTGTTATTTCTAAACATTTGATCCATGTCAGCTAAATTCGAGCATTTCTTCCTCACACCAGTTTGGTTATAATACTCTCACCAGCTCATGTCTTTGACATAGCGTCACTGATAATATGTCTTTCATGCAATGTCTTCTTTGGTATGATCTGTCGTTAGTTCTATAAACAACAAAATTTATATATTTATATGCTACGTTTTGCTGTAGTTTTCATGATGAATATGTTCCTTTTTTTGTAAAACGGTGCAAAACGTTATTTTGTAAGGTTGCAAGAAGGTAGATGACTTTCGATAATAAGTTATAAATATGTTAATTATATGATAGTATGGTTCCCTACTGAAATTCCTGTTTTAAGGAACCCATACATTTTCGAAGACATCATTTAGAATCAACATAACAGGCCATAATTCAAGGTGCGTAATCCTAGACAAAAATCTCGTCAACCATGTTAACAAGGTTTAGTTACATATGGGATATTACTTTCAGAATGTTCATTTGTCATTACTTTTATCTAACGGGTCACTCTAAAAGTTATAAAAACGTGGCTTCGACTGTGATGTACTATTTGGGAATGAGATAATGCGATAGTGAAATTATCAAGTGTTGTTAACTCCGGTGTGTAATTATATGGTGGAAAAAGTTTGTTAACCTTTGTCACGCTGATAAAATCTTGTTTAGAATTGCGCTAAAAACAGAGCACTGATATCTCCGGATGCACTAGTTGCAGGTCAATATTTCTTTTGAAAACTGCTTTTGAACAAGGGACATGCAAGTGGTGTAGACAAAGGTCAGACTGTACATATGTGTTTGGCTGATCTTTGTCTATACCTCCTGTCCAAACAGGAAAATTCCGGGATCAGCACGATGGGGGTTAACATGTACCTTTTTATGACTCTAGTTCATGTGCTTTTTTTTATCCACCTTCTGCCTAAATCTGTCTCGAATACTCGGGGGTAAAATTCCTGGAAATTCTGAAAGACGAAAATAACAAACATGTATGATTCTCCGCGCAAAATTAGAAATTCTCACGTGCAATCTAAATTCAAAAATGTTCAGTCGTGATAACGAAAAAAGGAGTTTTAAGACATTGAATCCGGCTATGCCAGAACACATGAGTCTTTGCAAGACATTTCTAAACGTTTCACATGCGTGTGGAGCACACACATAGAGCAGCCTGGACAGCAGCACTGTGCATGTAGAGTTTTGCTAGTTGCCTTAAGGAAATCTGAGACAGTAGTTAGGCCCATCTACAGAGCGCAATCACTCTGTGCTGTTGCACTGGTTGATCTGAGTCTTTACTTGGCGCTCATATAAAATGGCTCTAAAAGTCATACACAGACGGGCTCTTATGTATTTTTAAACCTTTTATTTTTCGATAACGGCCAATGTCGACGTTCGAAATCACTTTTGGTCTAAATGAAAGATGTCTTTGGTCGACTGATTATTTGATTGACAGCCGCGATTGGTCAATTCCACGATTCCAAAGAGGTGTTAGTGGTTATCGAACAAATGATATTTAAACCTATCAATTTATTTTCGGCGGTAGACCAAAATGTGGCAATAATAGCTTTATTTAAGCTGCTGTTACGATACTTTAGTCGCCCACCGACGATATCATTGCGACCGACGACAAGTTGTTTGACAGCGATAAGAGATGTTGGGAATCTTCTTTGTTTTCTTTGGGGTTTGAAAGTATGAACATGTATAATCTTACTTCTCTTTTTGAAAGTAGCATAGAGTCTTTAGCCGATGAAATGTCACCAATCTTAACCCTTGCCATGATGAATAAAATCCTTCACAGAATTATTTTAAAATCGAAGGGCTGACAGTATCGGATACAAACATAATAGGTTAATAATTCTTTTGAAAATTTATCTTATGAACAGCTCTGGCTTAAAAGGGACAAGCAGGAGGTGTAGACTAAGATCTGACTGCATATAACAGCCAAAACAGGAATATTCCGGTTTCAGCATGACAAGGGTTAACAAGCATAAATAGAATCCAACGTTTTGGTCATACCATCAGCATCAATTTTGATCCTTTCTATAGCTTTACATTGAATCCTTATCTTGTACTTCTGTAGCCTTTCTAATCCCAGTCTCTCCCTTGAGTTCTTAGCCTTAGTTGTAGTTTCGTGAAACGTTGGTACTTTGGTTGGCTGTGTTAGGTGTTTTGGACCTACAAATTCATAAACGTGTGGAATAAGATAAATCTTATTAAAACCCTTGTCATGCTGAACTCGGAATTTTTCTTTTCTTTTTTTTATTTATTTTATTTTTTTTACAGGAGGTATATACAAAGATCAGACTGCACATATGTGCAGTCTGATCTTTATATACACCACCTGTTTGTCCCTTTCAGTCTAGAATTATTTATCAAAACAGTGTTGTCAGAGGAAATATTGACCAACAATAAGAACCTTACAATGTTTTTAGTCCTTTTAATTCGATGTAATTCTAAAGAAATAGTTTTTTTCAGCGTGACAAGGGTTAAAACTTACGGGGATGAACGACGAATTACCATAACTGCGGTTTAACTTTAAATTCTTTAAAACCCCTGTATTCATTTAAAATTGACGAATCGTGTCATTGAAAAACAACCGGTAGATCAAATCTATCAAATCATACATGAAATCAGAAGTGAACTTTGAACTCCAACATTGGTCGACACTTATTTGAGCAGTTTTATTTTTTGGTGACTGAAACATCTTAATTACATCTTAAACATTTTGTAGTTGCGACGTCTAGGTCGCCAAGCAACCAACCTATTTTTGTAAGATGTTATTGATACTAAGTTTCGCAAAATACCGTTGTTTAATATCGAAATGGAACCTCCTGTCGTAGCTGAGTGGACGGGACCAAGGATAAGACATTTTGTGAGCTGATGATGCAAATCCCTTTTCTTTCAGTTTGGAGCATATCTATTTGTTCTCGGCGTCCAAAATTACTTGCGATATTTTAGTAAATAATTTAAACATAAATTGAGGCGTTAACAGTATGCGACTTTGAAATAAATTTCAAGAAACGCTGCCCCATTCGCGAATAACATATATCGGGGTCCGTTAAATTATTTGTAACCCCCCCAACCCCCCCACACACACCCATATCCAAAATTGCAACAACAACCCCGAAGAAAAGAATAATAAAAAATAAAGGAGGAAATTACTAACCTCCAAAACAAAACAAAGAAACAAACAAGAACAAACGAAAATAAAAAGCCGAAAATACAAGACAATAATTGCCAGCCATGAATATTAACTGTTAGATAAATAGAGTAACAATAAAAAATAGAGATCAAACTTCAAGATAAATTGTTTAAAATTTAATTTCCCGACTAGTTTCGGTATAAAAAACCTTTTTCAAGGGACACCATTTTAAACAATAACCTAAATAAATAGAGATAAATAGAGTGACATATACAATGCACTCGTATATAATTTACCTTTGCTCTGTGTCCATTTCACTTGTCTATCTTCTTCATACTCGACTACAGAGGGAGTTTTATACAAATGGTCCTTTGAACGTCTAGACTTCGCTGGAATGGGTCCGTGTAACTTTGGAGGTAAATGTATATCCTCTAACAACCTAACATGTTTTGCTGCTGTACCATCTTTAACTTGTCTCGATGAAGCTCGAATGTCGATCTTTCTCGGTTCTTCATTAGAGTTCGCTGGCCTAACATATACTGACAATAAGCAGTCCGTTCTGGAATTATGAGATTTGAGAGTCTCTAATGATAAAGCAGCCGCAATTGAGATGTTGCTCTTTATTGGTGTCAATGCCGTACTTTTATCTACTGTTTCACTGAGTATAGGTAGACTTTTAGTGTCGTCTTCTTGTTCATTAGCCTTCTCTACTTCAACCGTTGGCTCAGATGCAGATAATTTAACATCTTTGACTAAATGGTCAACATTTGGACTTGGAAGACTGTCCGACATTCTTCGAGTGCTGGTATGAAATTGTTTCGTCTGACACACGTCATTGTTTTCAATTTTTAAGCTATGGACACTTAATTTCTGAATGTCCATATTGTTAGACGTTTTTGTTTCATAGTCTTCCTCACTCTCATTGTTAGATACAATGATTCGTGGAAGAGTATCAAAACCTTCATCTAAGTCCTTTTCAGATTTTTGACTAGACTGCCCCATTCCTTCATGGAATTCCTTTTGAACTTGGTATTCTCCCTCGAGAGTAACTTTTGTGTTTTCACCAACAGTTTTATTATCGATATCATCGCTTTCCACCAATGGATCAAGGCCCTCGTTTAGAAAAGCTAGTCTTGAAATGGCTGCCTGTATGTCTTTGAATTGTAGACTGACTTCTCCCTTCCCGAGAACAGGCATTTTATTGGTACTGTTTATCCATAAACAGTGTTTGTCGGTTAAGTCTTGGTCATCATCTCCATTTTCACCCACAATTTCTTCTCCAACTTCCTCAATTACCTCGCCTTCTGCAAAGTCTGTGTATAAATTGCAATGCGGTGCCGAAAAGAACTCTGGACTAAGTGGTCTGTTTTGAAAAACAGATTCATTTGTAAAGACCGAGAAATCCTTCGGTAGCGATTTCGTAGCCATTTCCTTATTTTGCGTTGTTTCCAATTTCACATCGTCTTTGTTTATGTCATCATTTGTCTTGATATCCAGTCTAGTAAGTTTTGTTTGGCAGTAGACGTCGTTAACGCAGCCCTTTACTACATCCCCTGTTTCTGGTTTTTCAACACTGTGGTGAGTGTCTTCAGTGTAAGATTCACCATTCTCTTTTTCATCTTCATCTAAAATATCACCACTTTTGTCTTCACCAGTTTCCGTACAAACAAGTTCTTTCGCATCCTCTTTATCAATCCGTTCAATTATTTCACTATCGTTACTGGGGGATTTATATACATGTCCGTCATCGACAACTGTCGCAGTATTTAGATCAACATCTACATCTTCTTTATTCCGGTTGCCTTCACCTTCACTTGGCTCGACCATTATTGCTATTCCTCCCTTGTAATCATCGAATTCTTTCTCTTGTATGTCTGGACCGTTATACCCCGTGTCATTGTTAAGCATGTCAATCAAGGAACTTGTAGAGAAGAATGCATCTTTGTCTTTTCTGATTAAATCCGAAATACTTAGTCGTAAGAACAACTTCGATGTAGCTGAAAGTAAAATGGCGTGGGTGAGCGAGCAAAATGTTATAACTACAGCTGTAAATTAAGCTGCAGTTGCAATATTTTGCTCGCGCACAGACGATATTTCTTTGTAAAAATTGTTAACTGTTGAAATAAGTAGGAAATCCTAGAACAATATTGCTAAGTGTAAACCGTGTTACCGGCTATTTAAAAAATATAAATATTTGTTGTTTCAGGACAAAAACAGTAGAAGAAAAGTTTTTATTTTCAATTGATATTTGCGGTTAATTGACGAATCGCCCTCATGAAACAAAAGACCAATTTACTGATCAAGTCAAATCTTTTAGAGCGAAATTGAAATTTGAACTCCGTCATTGATATCAAGCATGATTGTGATTTGGCGACTTATTCAAGTCGAGTTAGGACGTTTGGGTGGCCTACAAACCGGAGGTTAGTGGGCGTGGATATCTATCCATTAACCCTTTCCTGTTTTGCAAAATTTTAGACCTGCCCAAATTCAAAGGTTTTGCAGACAAAAATTCAAAGTGGATTCAATTTGAAAAACAACCATTCAGTAGAGTAGAAAATATTGTGGAAAAAGAAGAAATTGCTTGTAACAAGCAATTTCTTCTTTTTCTACAATATTTTCTCAAGTTAAAATTCACAGGGGCGTAAAAACCAGGGATTAAACAGGAAAGGGTTAATAATAATATTCTGATTACGTGATTTTGCAGAAAACTCTTTTCTGGTGTGGCATTCTAGTCTGAGATTGCGCATTGAAGGACCAAACAAAAACCACCGTGGTCAATCTAGTGATTCCTATCAGCCTGTTCTACATAATCCCTTGTTTTACACCCAAATGATTTTATACTAAAGAAACATTGTGTGAAAAGAAGAAATTGCTTGTAACAACTGCAGCTGCCGACAAAATGATAGTTGATGAGATTTACATTTTTGAAATCATTTGATTTCGCCAAATTAGAACCATCCAGGCTTTCTTAAAAAATAAATAGATAAATAAATGAATAAATAAATAAATAAATGAATAAATAAATAAATAAATACATAAATGATAATGTATGAGATGGTATCCAATACATGTCAATCTTGTTTTCAAGCAAAAAAAAACAAGCAAATGTCATATTAGGCAGAATGGCCATTCTATTTTACCCATACCAACCGACAATTTTTAGACATGTCCAAATTCTAAAAAATTGGAAACAACTACTGTTAATTCTTAAAATTTTAGAAATGGACGTATTGGATCTATCGCTAGATTTGTACCCGTTGTTGAATACTTGAAGCCTTTCCTGTAGTGTACAATCTCAGATTTTTACGGTCATGCGATTTTATACTTGAGAAAACATTGTGGGAAAGAACTTGTTTGTAACAAACCATTTATCCTTTTTTCTGCAATAATATCTACCTTGTATAATTTCTATCCAAATATGATTGCTTTTTAAATTGACGTCAATTTCAGGTTGATGGAAGTTTGAATTATTTCAGTTTTTTAATATAAAACATTGTAGATAAGAAAGAAGTTGCTTGATACTAGCAATTTCTTCATTTCCACAATTTTTTGTAAGCTTTTCTAAGGTTCGTAAAAAAAGAATTTGTGCGGGAATGGGTTAAGGTGACCCTAACCGTGCATCATTAACATCTTTGGGGACAGATTGCAATTTCAGAAATAAGTGAGTTTTGTCCCAAAAACAAAAGTGATTATCAGTTAGTAAATGTTACATGAAGTATTTTTTCAACGAACCTTTCACGTCCTTTGGTTCTACCATTTCTTCGATACGTTTGTTTATTCCATCATCTACTGCAACGGAGGCTACAAACTTCCCACAACCTAATGTTCTAAACAATCTCCCCCGAACTGTCCTTGCTTCCGACTGGGCTTTCACCGAATCTGTTATTTTCGTCTTACAACATTTATTGCCCATTGATTGAATTCATTATCTAAAATCAAGAAACCGTTAAATCGCTGAACCTTTCAAAGCGCCGACTTTGATAATGAGGTCTCCTAACAACAACGTCGGGTATTTATACACAACGTCGTTTGGTAAAAAACCCCGAAAAGGTTCGGATATTTCCGTGACGTTAAGTGACGTCACTTACCGAACGCCATACAATTGTTACTTTCTTCCGTCCCCTTTTTAGAAGGAGTGTGTGTTTTGTTTTCCTGTTTGAGCAGCTATTTTAATAGACCAATCGCTGGCCTCGTCATCTTACACTATTGGTCCATCCTATTTACTCCAACAGCAAGTCCCGCTTCGATATTTAAAGGTATTATTTTGCAAATTTTACGGCCAGAAGCATGCAACAAAAAAAGTAAAATGGTTTGCGTCCGACCGATACGACGTTTAAGTAGCAAAATAAAATAAAACAAAACGAAAAAAAAAAAAAAAATTAACGAACATGACGGACAATTACAGTTTAAACCATTATCAGGCGGCAAAATTCTAGATTAGTCCGAAAAGAAAGAAGTTGCAGGCGACAATCTTATATTGATATAATTTTATTTTATTTTTCATCTTTTCCGGTAGAAGCATTAAATTACAAGCAATTTCTTCATTTCATACAAATTTTTCCCATTATTTTTCTTAAGTGGCCTCAGGCCGGAATGAGTTAACGATTTCTTGAAAATCTCTAGAAGCATGTCATTTCGCACGCCAATTACGTGATAGCCTGGTGACGTCATTAATGTTTTTGATCCAGCTCAGATGACGTTTAGCAGCACCAAATGAACGTAAGCAGAGATAAATCTACTCAAAACAACGAGTACGCTGTAAAAAAGCTGTAGTTACGATGTTTAAATTGCTGGTTCAACAAGAACGCTTCACATAAATGTTGATCAAAGTCGGGATTTGAAGTTCACCTCCGATCCAAATGAATAATTTGATTGATCGCTCATTCTTTGATTGACAAATGCGATTGTTTAATTAGGAGTCATTAGTTTGCAGCACCTAGGCTGAAATATTTCTCTTGGCAGAAAGAAATTCATACAGTCGGCAGATAACTTATCCATTCCCATACGATAAAATTTTGGACCAGTCCAAATTCAAAGAAGTTGCCGAGGAAGTTAATGAAATCTTCAATATCTTTGTTATGTATGGTAGATAACATTGTGGATAATGAAGAAATTGCTTGTGGCAAGCAATTTCTTCATTATACACAATATTTCCAAAGCGTTCATATTGAGGGGCGTTAAAAAGCGCCATAGTATGGGAATGGGTTAATCGACTTTTTACGAATTACTAGATGACACAATTTTAGACTTGTTCAAAATGAAAGAAAACGCAAGTGACTTTTCTAGTTGGTATAAATTCATACTGCAATGAGGAAAATACAGAAATGGCTTCTGACAAGCAATGTCTACAATTTTCAAAATTGTTAAAAGTTATGAGCACTTTATTTCAGTGATTAGTTTATCACGTCTCTGTAAATTCAAAATGGGGAAAAAGGCAATATAGAAGAAGAAGAAATTGATTGCAATAAGAAAATTCTTCTTTTCCATAACATTTTCTACTCTAATGAACGGATAATTTTCAAATTAAACCCCCTTTAACTTTTCGTCTGGAAAACCTTTGAATTTGGACATGTCTAAAATTTTGCGAAACAGGAAATGGTAAATCCTTTCCTGTTTAATCTCTGGTTTTACGTCCCTGTAACTTTATTGTTGAGAAACATTGTAGAAAAAGCTGAAATTGCTTGTAACAAGAAATTAGTCTTTTTTCACATTTTTTCTAACCTACTAAATGGTTATTTTTCCACATTAAACCCTCTTGAAATTTACGTTTCCAAAACTATCGAGTTTTGACAAGTATATCTTTTTTAAAACAGGAAAGGATAAAGGAATTTCATAAATAAATTTACTAGCCTATAGAACTGTTACATAAATAGATTTTATTTCTTTTTATAAATATAAATATTATAACAATACAATATGTACATTATACATACAACTGAATACACATTATAATATACATGAACATATTTGTATACGGGATTTTTTTACAAGGATCCAGCTTTATTTACACATTCCTAACCAAAATTTCGAAGGTTTTGACTGTGGCACATGTTCCTTCCATTTTTATTTATGTGCTAGACTGATAACTGTTGGCATCACCCTCTCGATAAAGACTGTTTGAAAAAGCCCAAAGTGTAGCAGTCTAGGACATTAGTTAAATAGTATGAACATTAGTACCAGTCAAATTCGACCTACGTTTTCGCCGCGGGTATATTTGATCTACACGACCACGACTTATTTCAAAGTTGGTACTTTTAGAATACATGTAGTTCGTGTTTTTTTAGTAAAGAAATATAATATTCGAATATATAGGTCATATGCGGCGCACATTTTGCACAACTCGCAAACATCACCTAGTCATGTATATCTATACTAAAGACAATGCTTGTAAGTCAAACCAAGTTTATAATACTTCGTCCCTTATATTCAATATCGGTTGGTGTTTTAGATCAAAATCAGGCGAGATATTCAACAAAGGAATAGCAATGTTTACTCAAAAACTACAATCGATGAATCAGAAATTTTAAGTTAACTCATTCTTCTATGTATTAAATTCAACAAGAATTTTTTTTTCGTTTTCATATGGTGTGAAAATGCATACCCTAATACACTGCGAGCCAACATAGCGGATTCAAAGTGAGATGTTTTTGTGAACTTTGAATTTCAACATTATTCGACATTTATGTCAAGCATTTTTGTTGTCGTGGCAACTTAAAGGTCTTTACTACAGCTGAATTAAGCTGAAGCTACGGCGTCTAGGTCGCACGCCAACCATTTTGATTATTTGTTTTATGTCATTTGCCATAATTTTGCAGAATAACGCTGTTTTAATATCGAAGTGGAAATCCTTGTGCCGGTGTGGCAAGCGGAGTCAGTAGGCGTGGCCAGCGATCCGTCAATTTTGTTAGAATGAACTAAGACTTTATTTCCAAAATGAACATTATAGCGAAACAGAAATTGGAAAGCAAGGAATCCCAAAACCTAACAGAATCGTCACTATACTTATAAAACTGTTAAGATTTTACAGCTGTTTGGCTGATCGATTTTGGACCAACAGAGTTCCGCTTTTCTTTTAAAAGGGTCTTTATTTTTCCTATCATGTGCACTTTGCGATGGAGTTCTAAGTTCGATCTTGTTTTGTAAGATTTATCACATTCTGAACACTTGAACGGCCGTGGTCTGGAATGGGTCTGCATGTGTTTCAGCAAATCATTTGGCTGGTTTGTTTTGTATGGGCACGAACTGCACGTGAATGGGGCGTCTAATATTGCTCTTAAGGCGACATCATCGTCCATATTACCCAAAATATTATCTGGTAGTTTAATGTCTCCTAAAACGTCATGTAGTTGAATTGAATTCCTTTTGTTACATTCCGCTGATTTCGTTGATTGAGTACTCATTTTTCCTTTCGATTCCTCTCCTACGTGTGTAATGGCGTGTGCTCGGAGACTTTGCTGATATTTAAATCGTTTGTCGCATTGACTGCAGGCGAATGGAACGTCGATAAAATGGATTTTCATGTGTGACTGAAGGAACCGCTCTGACTGATAGGCCCGCTGACAATGTGGACAAACATGGCTTGCACTTGGCTGAGGTAAAGTAGAGGTACTCTTGTCTGGTGTTCCAAACTAAAATAAGAAAAATAAATACGATTTACTATAAAGAAATGAAAACATACGTCTCCGATGCTTTAGCATCAACCTACGTCCACATTTGGTCAGCTTGACCCATACGTTACCCTGATAAAATGTGTCGCATGTAAAAGAGACCATACGACAACTCTGAAAAATATTTTTCGAAATAAGGTTATCTAGGGCTGATATCTTAACTTTAAAAGAACTTGAGAGCATATAAAAAATATGGTTTTCAAATACGAAAATTTACTGATACATAGCATATGCCCCCGCCCAGACAGCATTAATCAATTGATTCACATGGAATTGTCGACACTTTAACAGTTTGAGGGAAATGTGTAAGTTCGGTGAGTTATTGTATGGTAGGTCATTCATGTCATCCTTGTAAAAAATACATTAATGAGACTCATATTGTTATATAATATTAATGCATAACTTCTAAAACATAACCGTTCATATACCCATTTCCACACAACAAAATTTTAGTCTGATCAAAATTGAAAGAAGCTGCAGATGACAATTTCAAGTTGTTTGGATTTTATTTTTTATATTTTTTTGGATGGGAAACATTGTGGATAATGAAGAAATTGTTTGTTACAAGCAATTTCGTGATTTTCCACGTTTTCATAAGCTTTTTTCTTGGGGGAGTAAAAACGAGGGATCATCGGGAATATGTTAAAAGTAATACAGTCCTTCTAAATAGCTTTTAACGCAATATTCAGCTCGATAAAAGCCATTTTAGTTACCGGAGTGTAATTCAAATTTTGGATTTATTTTCGAATCATAACACAAGACATGTTACACCACGAGGAACAAATATTGTTGTCCCAATAATGCAATAATTGCTCTCACTAACCTGTAACTTCCGGTTGTTTTTCTTGAAGCACTCTGCAGGAATCCCGCATTTAACAGGAGTGTCCCTCACGTGGATGACGTAGTGGATGTCGTATTGATCTTTGTCAAGGAACACCTTTCCACACTTCGGGCATTTGATACTAGTTGAGTCACTTGCATTCGTCTTGGTGTCCTGATTTACATTCGGGGACAATGGTGTTAGTCGGAACGGGGAATCCGCTCTCATAAAGTTTCGATCGTCATATCCATTGATACGTACTGCGTATTTCGAAGTTCTTTTCGTTCGCACTGGGGTTCGACTTCTGGACTTTGATCTTGCGGTTTTCCTTGGAGTTACTTTCTTTTTGTCGCCTTTGACTGGTGTTCTTGATTTACTCCTCGAGCTTCGTAGAGTTCTGATTGACTTGACAGATGGACTGGAATGTGGCCGTTGTCTGGTGACGTCCATCAATGAACTTGTTGTGTTAGGTATTCTGATTTTACTATGGATCGATACGGGAATACCACTCCTTCTTTTGGGCTCGCTAATCCCGTCTTTCGTCACTTGGTGTGAGATAACATGTGTTGTATTAATTGGTGTATTACCGGATTCTACTATCGTTTCATCTTTGTTTGGTGATTGTACGAGATAAGTTCTGTCTGTAGACAATCGCTTTCCAGACTCCCATACATATGTCTTATCTAAACTCACAGCCCCTTCTCTATCACCGCCGGCATCTCTGTCTTTCTTATCACAAACATATGTCTCATTGGATTGACTCTCTAGGGTAAATGTGGTTGCTTGTTTTGGAGTTGCAGTTATGTCTTTAAGTGGCTTGTTGATATCAATGGTTGTTGTGGTTTCCGTGATTTTTGGGTTATCACACGAATGCTTGTTGACAGAAAACGTGGCCGCTTCTGACGATTCTACAATGATGTCAGTGAGCGTTGTATCATCATTGAACGTTGAATTGACGTCTTTTGTTGTAGCTGCAGTTCTCGTGTTAGAAGTAAAGGTAACATGCGTTACGCTGTCCGTAAACATGACAGCAGAAATATCCAGTGATCGGTTGATAGTGCTCATGTCCGCCTCGGATGATCGTGTAGATTCTAAGATATTCATTGATGTGTCCCATCCGGATCTCATGGTATGATCGAATAAGTCCTTCGTGATGTCGAAATAGTCGGTATGGGTTCTCGCGTGGTTCCTAAGACTCGTCTAAAAATAGAAATAGGGATATTATTTTTTTCATTAGGTATTGCTAATTCTATGTACAATGTATCTCTAATTGTGGCCAACCGGGTTTCGTTATGTAAATTATCTTTCAAGGGATCAAATTTAGCACATGTCAACTGGCGGTAGTACGTATCTATGTATTTGGAAAAAAAACATATGATATTTTAGAAAAGTTGTTGAATATTTAGAAAATCTAGAAAACAGAAAAATGTCAATCCTGTTTCTATACGGAGACTGACCTAGATAGAAACTTCTCGCCATCCCGAGAACACCCTTTTACGTCATGTGGCCCACCAAGCGATAAGAATCTATAAAGCATTTTTTTTCATTGGTGTGAAAGGAGATCAGAGGTAAATCCGAGACTGAAATTCGAAAATATACCCTGAGAGAGATAGAGTGAGCGGCCTACACTAAAAAAAAAAACGCACAGAATAGAAAGCTTGGTCATCCTGTAAAATTTGCGGAGTCTGACAAGGATCGATATTTTTGCCTTTTCCAGGAGGTATTTTTGTCCTGAAGAGTCACCTTTGAACAATCGCTGACCCCCGCCTAGTTACTCGGCTAGCCTTATCCGCTTATTCCACAGGAAATCCAATTTCGATATTCAATGCCTTAATTCTGCAAAATTAATAGCAAGTAACATCCAACGATTTAGTAAAAATGTTGGCAGGCGACCTTAACTGGAACCGTATTTGACACTGTCAGATACGGATTTTTTTCTATCGTGACCGACTTTGTGTTTTGAATTATACGTTTTACTAGAAGTATTTATGGGTATATGACAAAAAGTGAATATTATATTATGAAAGGGATACAACATCTCGTATTTGCTTTGAGTTGCTGATGAAAATTTTGATATTTCACGAGACCAATTTTCCTCCGCAGCGAAAAGTAAATAAAAGTTATTGTCTTGTTATCGTAACATATTATTCCATTTACATGTATTATATACCTACTTTCTTCTTAGCCCATTCCAAAACAATGGCGCTTTTAGACGCCCCTCGGGAGAAAGAATTGGGAGAACATTTCGAAAAGTGAAGAAATTGCTTGAACCAAGCAATTTCTTTATTTTCCACAATGTTTTCAACCCAGAAATTTGAAACTCCAAAATGTCGTCTGCAACACCTTTCAATTTGGACCAGTCTAAAATTTGACCGTTTGGTAATGGGTTAAATAAATTCGACGAAACAATAAATTAAATCTTTATTCGTTACAATTATGTTGAGGAAGGATGAAAAAATTGTTTTTTGTCACATCCTATATTATTTTGTACTTCTTTTTCTTCCTTTTTTTAAGATGAATCCTCTTATTAAACAATCCTGAATTATGATCCGCATCCTACCCTTTGAGGTTTATGTACTATTTCAACGCAAAGCATATATTGCCTACGTCTACGTCATAAGCAATAGCTGCTATTGGAAAGTAAGAGTTATTTAGGGTAAAAACATTGTGACAAAAAGAATAACTGCTTGTAACAAGAAATGTTTCCCTTTTTTCATAATGCTTTTCTCAAACTTTCTTCGGTATGTGAAAATGTGGGATCGGATGGTAATGAGCTAAGTAAGTAAACCTACTTGTCTACATTATTGCAGTTATCATTTCATAAAAAAGAATTGGTCAAGTCAGAAGCGATTGCAAAAGAACAGGTACAAAGAATATAGGGGAAAGAAGAAATGGTTTATCTACTCACCATAGATTTAAAACTTTTCCCACACTGTTCACAGGAATACGGCCGTCTGGATTTCGATTCGTGATGTTTCTTGCAGACACTCTGGTGGACAACCAACGACTCCTCAAACTGGAATCTTTTCTGACAGTCCACACACTCGACCTTTAACTCCATCTCGCCGACACAGACGCTGGCAACGACGCGTATCAGATTTCTCTTTTTATTAGATCAATGGTCAACTGTATCCTGTCTATATATCTTTGTATCCTGGTAACCTTCAATAAAGAGAGAACATCGACTTTGAATTAATTCTTTCCTGTTTTGCCAAATCATAGACCTGTCCAAATTCAAAGGTTTTGCAGACGAAAATTCTAAGTGGATTTAATTTGAAAAATAGCCATTCAGTAGGGTAGAAAATATTGTAGAAAAAGAAGAAATTGCTTGTTACAAGCAATTTCTTCTTTTTCTACAATGTTTTCTCAAAAATAAAACATAGGTGTTCTACCAAAACCTCGTAGCTACAGCTTAGAATATATAATATATAATAGAAAAAATAATGCATTAATACATTATGTTTAGACGATACCAAAGAAACGCGATAAGTAAATCTGAAAATATTATATTACTTCGAAAGCAGAATACGTACTGTCTGTTGTAAGATGAAAGTAAAACTACATCATTTTATCAATTAACAAGCATGTTTTGACAACACTATCTTAATGTATCGTCGCTGATTTGTTGAAAGTATTTCTTCCAATCAATCGCACATCACAACCAGATTCAATGTTGTAAAAACGAATAATTTATTACACTTTTTTTGATTTTGTAGATTAATTGTAGATTATTTTGTAGATTTTACCCTAACGTGACAAGATAACATGAAAAAAGTATGTTAAGATAACATAGTTTTATGTCAACAAACATGATTATCAACGGAATATGAAAGTAATTGCAGGCTAATTATGCCATCGTTGCCCGAAGGGAAACGAACGGACAAATGGAAAATGGACAAACTTATGAAAAATGTGGCTTAGTCCCGATGAAATCACCGCTGAACTAAATAAACATGGATGGTTGGAGACAAAAGCCTCATAACTACATATTAAATGTTAATGAAGTTACGAGGTTTTGTCTCCCATCGCAGATATGATGTAACCCGTTCCAATTTGATAAAATTTTAGACCAGTCCAAATTCAAAGAAGTTGCAGACGACAATTTGGAATCTTTAAATTTTTGTCTTCTGGGGGTAGAAAACATTGTGGATAATGAAGAAATTGCTTGTAACAAGCAATTTCTTCATTTTCCACAATGTTTTCCAAAGCTTTCATATTGAGTAGCGTTTAAAAGCGTCATTGTGTGGGAATGGGTTAAGGTAATGAATGTGGAATTTAAAACACCCAATTGGTCTTTCTCTTGAGAGCTTAGTGGAATTGTTAATCATTCATGTTGAGTGACCGTTCAATTAATTTTCGCTTTCTTACCACATAAAAAGATTTTTCACATGCAGTTGTCTCTTTAACGTTCAAGTCCATATTTATGATTCGCTTGTCCGTTATTTTGACCCGTTCAGAAAAAGGTTTGATTGCTAAACTGTGTTTTTTTGGTCAGTGGGTCAACCTGTTTCAACAAAATGACGCTTTTCGACGCACCAAGAAAACAATTTGAAAAACATTGTGGGAAATGAAAAAATGCTTGTTACAAGCAATTTATTTTTTATCCACAATGTTTTCTACCATTTAAATTCCAGATTTTAAGATATTTTAATTTGGACTTTACGATATGCAGTTAAAGCGCTCAATGATCAAGCATTGAAAGCCTATAACCATCTATTATCTATTTTTAGCCGCATCCATTTAGACATCAAAACTAAACTATCTTTATTTGACTCTCTTGTAGCGCCAATTATACTTTATGCCTCCAATATTTGGGGTGTTTATGACTATCAAGAAATAGATAAACTCCATTTAAGATTTTGTAAGCATATTTTAGGCGTTAAGCCACAGACATCAAGCGCAGCAGTATTAGGCGAACTTGGCAGATTTCCTCTTTCAGTTTTAAGTAAAATTAGATCATTAAATTACTGGGTGAAAATAAAACAAAATGATACATCAATGATGCATGATGTATACCTTCAACAATTTAACTTATTGCAGAATCAAAATAACTATCTACAAAATTCCTATTGTTCATCAATAAAGCGCATTCTAGATCAACTTGGTTTTGGTGATATTTATACAAATTTTGACATTTCAACAAATTACAAACCAGTTTTGACTCAAAGAATTAAAGGTCAATATTTACAAACGTGGTTTGGCAAAATTTCGCAACAGCCAAACTTAGACTATTACAAATTATTTAAAACTGATTTCAAATTTGAAAAATATCTAGAAGTATTGAAAAATGATAAACAGCGATGTGACATGTCTAGATTTCGATTAAGCTCACATAGTCTTAATATAGAAACAGGCAGATACGAAAGAATTGAGAGACCTGAAAGAATATGTAAATATTGTTCCCAAAATATGTGCGAATCAGAATACCATTTTCTGCTGTGCTGCCCGGCTTATTCTGATCTCAGACGTAAGTATGAGATCAGAGCAAGCTGGCCTAGCATAGCGAAATTTAATTCATTAATGATGTCGGAAAATCCTGTAACTATCAAACGAGTTTCTGCTTTTATCGACCATGCGTTCAAAAAAAGAAATGATATTATAAATTCTTATGCTGCTTCTTAAAATAATGTATATCCAATTACTTTCTATTTGAAATGCCTTGTAATAATATTTTTACATGCATGTATGTTATTTGTATATGTACTGTCTTGACCATAATTTATGTTAATTTATATTGTAAATGGTCAAAGGCAACTTGCCGATTTACCATTAAAGTTTCTTCTATTTTAATTTGGACCAGCCTAAAATGCTGTCGTCTGGTAGTTTGTTAATTTTCCGATGATTTATTTAGGAAAGCTAAAGTAGTTAATATATATCTTTACTTTCACTTAACCCATTACCAGAATGGCAAATTTTTGGTCTGATTCAAATTGATAGAAGCTGCAAACGACAATTGATAGTTTGTAAAAATCTGTATTTTTCCAAATTTCTGTATAAAAAGCATCGTGGAAAATAAAGAAATTGTTTTACATAAGCAATTTCTTCATCTTACATAATTTTTGCCAATTGTTTTTCTTAAATGCCGTCAAAAAGCGTCGCTGTGAGGGAACATCAAAAACAGGCGTCATATTACGATCTTGTATCTTTCGTTCGATCTTTTCGGTTTTAGCATTTTACAACATTGATCATGAATATTGTATCAGTGCATTATGGACGCCATTATTTTGATTGACAGAAAATTTATAGACAAAAACTCCTTTTCAAATTTACCTTGTAGCTGTATTATCTTACTTTGCATTTGAATTTAGTATACAAGATAATTACTTTGGAAAGCAAGTCGATGTAAAAAACAAACAAATAAAACAATTGATCGTACTGATCACAGTACAGCTTTAAAGAGAAGCTAAAACATTTAAACCTTTCCCATTTTGGGTTAGGATTTTAGAAGGATTCAAATTGAAAGAGGTTTCATACGACAATGCAATTTGAAATTTAAACGTCTTATGTGGTTCGAACATATTGTGGGAAAAGAAGAAATTGATTATTACAAGCAGTTTCTATATTTTCTGAAGTATAAAATCACAGAGTCGTAAAATCCCATGGAAGGTTAAAGGTCATATGATCATGGTAGAATGTAGATGTACTTTACAAGATTTTTATGAAAAACTAAATGTTATAAATTTCGCCAAGTTTAAAAGACTTTATTAAGAGGTACAAATAATGCCTTATACCTGGTGTATTTTAGTTCGTGAAACAGTAACCCTGGTCATGCTGAATATGTTTCGAAGAATGCTTTTAAATCAAAGAGCCGAGAGCACTGGACACCCTTATAAAGAAATTACTTTCTTTTGACATTTTTTTTCACAAATAAATACCGCTCAAAAGGTACATGCAGATGGTGTAGACTTAAATTAGACTGCACTTATTTGCAGGCTGATCTTAGTCTAAACCTACTGCAAAATAGGAATATTCCGGGATAAGCATGAAAAGAGTTAATATAATTCGATTAATTTGCAAAGAATTTGACCGATTTAAATATTATGTCTTTGAACATGCGGAATACTACTTTTAAGAATGATGTTTGTGATATTATCCCATTCCCACAAAATCCATCTTTTTGACGCCCCACAAGAAAAAAGCTTTATAGAACATAGTGGAAAATGAATAAATTGCTTGTATTTAGAATTTTTTTTATTGTTCAAAGTGTTTTTTTAATAAAAAAAGACGAGAAATCATAATTCCATGAATTGTAATTGCCGTCTGCAGCCTTTTTGAATTTGGATCTGTCTAAAATTTTATTGTGTAGAAATAGGTTAGAAGTAAATCGTCGCATACCTTCTAATTTTACTGTAACCATTTACACGTATTCTCTCCAAATAAACACCCAAATAATTTTCTATCAATATTATCATACAAAAAGGAAACATTAAAGACATAAATATTACAGGCGGCAAGTAAATATTGTAATGTACATCAATGTAACATATGTTATTGTAAGTTATTAAACAAATAATACACAGGATGTGACATGTGACACCTAACGATATTGGCATCATAGCACGAGATTATGACACGTGCCCACTTCGGGCTACTGCCTATTCAGTAACGTGTGAAAGGAAATTACAAAGTAGCTTAGCATTTTTTATGGTGCAAAAGTTCTAGGAGGTTGCATACAGCAGTAAATATAGATTTATTTTTTTTTAAAAAAAGTTATTTCACTCATTCAAAGTTTAGTTATGAAATTCGAAAAAAGGTTGTTAAGCATAAATGCTTGCAATAATTAATTCATTCAACTTTAACCCTTAAAGTTTTTAAATTGTCTTAATTCAGAGTCACTATGTAACATAATCCATGAGTCGAGCCTATTGTGGAAGCTCAATTATTTCTTTCATGAAGAAATTAGTAGAGTAGCCACGGTCCGAATCCATGAAATCAATACTAAATATTATGTTGATGGGTCGAAGATAAACACGCCCATCTGCTGCCAATACTTTCTTGAATGAACATTTTTGAGAGGAAGAGGCGAAACAAGATATTTGATTTGTTGATATAGTATTTTGGTCCCATATAAATTGGGAAGCAAATGCGCAAGACGAGGGGGGGAGAGCCGGGAGTTTGAAATGGGATAGATCACGTATATGACTATTGGGGCTTAGGCTCCCAGAGTAGTTTAGAAGAAATAAATATTGTATGATGTAAACAGAAGTTTGGAGTTATTGTTAATTTATCCACTATACGATCACTAAGAAGAAACATTGTAGAAACAGGAGAAAAGGCCGAGATTATATTACATGTTTAATTTGGTGCAGAGTGACCAGGACTAACAGTCGTGTTACGGCCTTGGGATAACAAGTTCGAAGATCAAGATCAGAAGGAGATTTTACGTACTTCAACGCTATCATAAAACACACCAAAAGACATTTGTGAAAAAATAGAACGTCCACATTTAATCATTATTTTGGGAAAAACTTGGACAGTTAAATCGAGGAAAATATTGCTATAATTTCGACGCCATTCTGATACTTAAGGAGACATTTGGTGTTTCGAGCGGACCAATTAAGAGCGACGGGCCTTGGTGAAGAAAACTCGACAGTTACAACCGACAAAGGAAAAGACAATTTCATATTTAATTTTACCGTGAGTATTTTGTTAATATTTGAACATGACTTCTAGTCAAAACCAGCCAGATTTAGGGGCCATTATCCAAAACTTTTCTGAGCAACTCGGGGGTTTAAAAGATGCATTTCAGGCTCAGGGTGTATCTCAAATTGTTCCAACATTTAAGGGAGACTCACAAGAATTTCAAAATTGGATTAAAGCCATAGATAGGTACGCTTTATTGGCTCGAATTCCGGAAGACCAAAAATGTTTGATTGCTTTACAAACTTCATCCGGTATAGTAGCCGACTTTTTACAAAGGTATTTGCAATCTCGTCCTATATGCAAATGGGAAAATTTAAAATTGGAATTAAATTCGAGGTTCGCGTTCGTGACGGACCCCATGCATGCGCTTACCCTCCTATCTAGGGTTAAACAGAGTCATAGGGAAAAGGTGCAAGTATTCGCTGAACGTTTGTTGAAACTTGCCATGCAGGCGTTTGGGGAACAAGGAGGTCCGGTTATGGAGCAACAATTGATCGGATATTTCATTGATGGAATAAGAGAAAACGCAGTTAAAATGCGGGTGCTGCGTGAAAATCCATCAACATTTCAGGATGCTGTGAAAATCGCAACTTTTGAACAAAATTTATTGAATAGATTTCAATTACGAGTACAAAATTCACAGAATACGCGTGAGGAAGAGCCGATGGAAGTCGCTCTTTCCAGGCCAAAACAATGTTTTAAGTGTCATCGTTATGGACACATTAGGAGAGATTGTCGTTTTGATAACGATGGTAAATCAAAGAGAAAAAACTAGTCAAGTCTGTGCGTACTGAAGCCGCCGTACGGACGGAAAATAGAGTACAAAAATTTAAAATCAATATTTCAGGAAATCCAAATTCTATTTTAGTAAATTTAGGAAAACAAAAATATCGCGCATTAGTAGATACCGGCGCAGAATTATCTTTAATGCATAGAAGAGTTTATCAGAGTTTTAAAAATAAACCGAAATTATTCAAGAAAGTATTGGCAGCAGATGGGCGTGTTTATCTTCGACCCATCAACATAATATTTAGTATTGATTTCATGGATTCGGACCGTGGCTACTCTACTAATTTCTTCATGAAAGAAATAATTGAGCTTCCACAATAGGCTCGACTCATGGATTATGTTACAACTATAAAGTGAATGCAATACAAAAAGAGACCAGTCAATATGGTAGAAAATAACTTGGGACAAGAAGAAATTATTTCCTACAAGCAATTTTTTTCATTCCTATTTCATTTTTCCCTCAAGTATAAAATCACAGCGACGCCTGCCTTCAGACGAAAAAAATAGCGAAGTGCGAAAAGTATGAAAATTAAACGACGATATTTTGAAAAATTCATTGACAGAACCATTTTTGAGATAAAAAAAAATCATGTTTGATTTGGCCTCCTACATGTTGTGCCTATAGCTTGAAGAATCTACAGTTACGACGGTTTAGTCGTCAAACAAGCTAAAGCTTCACGATAATCTTGGACATGGTCGGAGTTCAAAAAAATAACTTCCTATCTTAACTCATTCCATCACAAGAACATTTTAGACTGGTCCAAATTGAAAGAAGCTGCAGACGACAATTTCAAGTTGATGGAATTTTAATTTTTTTCGTCTTTTGGGATAGAAAACATTGTGGATAATGAAGAAATTGCTTGTTACAAGCAATTTCTTCATTTTCCACAATGTTTTCCAAAGCTTTATTCTTGAGGGGCGTAAAAAAGAGGGATTGAGTTGGAATGGGTTAATTTTAATATCAAAGATCTGATGATGCTTTTATCTATTGAAAAGGCGATCCGTCTGTTGCTCGTATCTTAGACCAGATTTTTCATTACTAGACAAAGTTCTATGGAATAGACCTATCGCTGACCCCCGTCCATTGACTCCATACTCCCAAGTCTCTAACAGAAAATTCCTCTTCGATTTTCAAAGGCGTTATTTTGCAAAATTTGTGGCCAGTGACATGCAACAAAAAAGTAAAATGGTTGGTTGGCGACCCAAATGTCGTAACCACAGTTTAAACAAGCTGTAGTACGACGTTTAAGACCCCAAAACCAACAAAAGCAATTTACAATTTACAAAATGGCGCACAATGTCGAAGTTGAAAGCTCAGGCCCGGGCTAAATAAATGATTTGGTTGGTCGGTTGACAGGCGCGATTGGGCAAATGTCTGAATTGCAAGCGAAAGTTCAAATATCCATAAAACATGTAATTCGTTTTAGTAAAAGTATCTTGTGAAGAGGAAAAAAGTGCTTGTAGTAACTAATTTCGACTCTTCCAAAAAACAAAAAAAATCTTTCAATAAATGTTTTAAGTACATAAATCTATGGGATTTGCAGTAAGTGCTAAATGCAAATCAGAACAAAATGTAACTAATTCTCTTGAAAGAAGCATAACTTTATCATTCTTCCTTTATGAATGATATAAATATATGAATAAAAGATCCTACCTTGATAAAAGTCTATATTCCAGATACTTTGAATTTAAACTTTGTAAATATAATCAGGGTAAACACGTTTGATCAACAATCGAAGTCGGTATATTGTATGATCCACAAATCATTTCTACTGTATTATATAATCCTTCATTACTTGATTAGAGTAGTTTGAGATCACACAGAGATGTATGCTCGATAATTACTGTCCAATGTGTTTTACTAATGATTAAGGAACCCATTACCGAATTAATGCCCATTATTAATCAGTGTTTGGTCAAACAACGGATTAAACCCTTTTAGGTATATCGAACGTCGAAATTTAAGTTCAAATTCATAGAAATCTTAACCTCTTCCAACACAAGAAAATTTAATACCGGCCCAAATTGAAAGAAGCTGCAGACGCAATTTCAAGTTGATGGAATTTTATTTTTTTTCATCTTTTGGGATAGAAAACATTGTGGATAATGCAGAAATTGCTTGATACAAGCAATTTCTTCATTTTCCACAATGTTTTCCAAAGCTTATTTCTTGAGGGGCGTAAAAAGGAGGGCTTGAGTTGGAATGGGTTAAGTCCTTAAAATCTTAAAAACGTTGTTTTCGGGGTAGAAAGCTTTGTGGGTTGTGAAGAAATTGCTTATTCCAAAATGTTTCAAGACCTTGATTCTTCATGGGTTACAAAAAGGGGGATTGTGTAATAATGGATAAACTCCCTTCAATACAAGTTCGCAAAACCTAAAGTTTCATGTCTTAAACTGTCATACGAAAGGGGACATTTTGAGATTTGCCCGTTATCAATCAATTATTTAATATTTATTTTCGTTAAGCAAAATACGGGCGTTCTGATTGGACAATATATATAGTTCCATAAAAAAGGTATCAAAATTTGTTAAACATTTGATTTTTGCGCGGTATCATTCAATTATAAGAAATGAAAATAATATTTTTGTTTTCATTGAGGTATTAAACGATAAACTAAACATACTGTATGAATCCGATCAGTTTCTTAGTTTCATACCTCCATTAAAACAAAAAGTATCCCCCCTCCGAATTTGAAGACGAGCATTTAACCCATTCTCACACAATTACGCTCTTAAACGCCCCTCAATATGAAAGCATTGGAAACATTATGGAAAATGAAGAAATTGCTTGTTACAAGCAATATCTTCATTATCCACAATGTTTTCTACCCCAAAAGACAAAGATTTTTAACATTTCATCATCTTAAAATTGTCGTCTGTAACTTCTTTAGATTTGGACTGGTCAAAAATTTTATTGTGAGGGAATGTCCCTGGTTCGAATCCCGATGGAGTCGAATATTTATTTGCAGGTTACGTTACATTACATTAGGCGCTCACCGTAAATAACCCGCATGTAATGGTGGTTATGTGAATATGTGATGTTGAATATAAGAGAATCTTAAGTGTAGACGGCTTGTGTGTAGATGGGTAGCGTATAAGGGGTGCTTATACTGCCTTGTCGTACCATTTAGCTTTTATAGCGACGTGGTACAGAGCTTGCTTCGGGACAGGTTTGAGACCTGCCCGAGTCAAATATTTATTTGCGCAGTCAAATTTTGAAAAGCCAAGTCATTGTTTTATAATTTTTTTGCCCATTGGGTTGTGACCTAACGTTGTATAGGAAAAGGTTAAAGGGTTTTATCAGCAGTGTGATGGATTTCGTAGTTCCACTAAGAACTAGGTGGAAAGCCTATTGTTTGGGAAATTATCCTGTCTGATCTACCCATTATCACCTATTATCACAATAAGGTGTAAATCTTCGCCTCCATATGCCGACCTATCTACGCCATGTTTAGACTAGGC